>JAVLUZ010000245.1:1030138-1255957 GCA_036768485.1 Mermis nigrescens | reverse complement strand
CCAGAGGGTTGAAAAACCCCCTACAGATTACTGTAAACCACCATAATTCTATTTTTAGTACCGTTTTTGGCGATTCACTTCCTAGGATTTTCCGGCTGCTGTCACGAGCCCCGTGATTTCATGTACATGAATAGGTTTACACATTCTAGAAATAAGTAAGCAGGACATTATTTTATTTTCAACATATTACGTCCTACAGGAAACTATTTACTTGTTAGATAATATGAAAATTATATTTCTTCACTATATAAAATGTTTTAATATAAATAAAATCACAATATTTGTAAACTAGTACCATTTTTTTAAAACTAGTACTATATTCATTTTTCAGGAATTGTAATAGCTGTCTGTACTGATGATTTGTTATGTTCTTTTTGTTATTCGGAGATGGTGAAATTGAACGCGAACAAGCGTTTCTACGCAGTAAAAGGGACTGGAACGCTCAAAACTAGTTAAAACCGGTTTTTAGAGCCAGACAAAGCAGACAGACATCAGATGGAAATATGTATATCCCAAAAAAATGCCAGAACTCAAACCAGTCTGAAAATAAAAATTAATGACAAATAAGAGAAATTATGAATCACAAAGTCACAAGTAGGTCACTGAAACTGATAAAAAGCCACCAAAAGTCTCCCAAATGCCGAACATAAAAAGCACTGGAGCATACCATAGGCGTAGCCAGGAGGGGGGCATTGGGGGCACATGTCCCCCTCCCAAAATTTTTTCAGAATATTGTTGATTCTGTTGCAATAATGTGTGTCCAGAAAACGGAGTTCAAAAAGGCAAAAACGTCAAAATTCTCTGCGCTTCGCGCCGAATCAGTTATTATTTATTGTTATATAGATCTAATGAATTAAAAAGCTTGAATCAGTTAAAATAATCCAGCACTTCACATCAATTTAATAATTTAATGCACTATTTGTTCGTTGATTGAAACTTCGCATGCTTGTTGAGCATAATAATAGTAAAAGTACGAAAATGTTTAAGTACCAGTTTGTCTATTCTCTGCTTTGTTTGTCTTTTTGTGTACCACTTTGTCTATTCTTTGCTTCATTTGTCTTTCATAACAAGGACACATAATCCTATTTTAAATAAAAGGAATGGCCACATTTTCTTATGTTTTTGCGCATTTCCTGTTTTCTGAACTACATTTGTTAATAAGAGAGCCACAAAATGGGCCTGAAAACGGTAAGAACAAAATTTTTATTGATACATTTTTCTATATCTTATTGGCAGCGACCCGTTGCTGCGCTATGTAATTAGCAGAGGTCAAAAAACGCATTTCAGCTCAGAAGTTTTGTGCGATGATTTTCATCAATTTCAAGTGCTTTTGGGCTTGCTTGATTCAGAACCAAGATTTGGCCGATTTTGCGAAAATTTTAACGTCACTATTTAACATTAAAATGCTTTTTTATAAAATTTTCCGGGACTCTGCCCCGGACCCCGCTGGGAACAGCTTGAGCGCGCCATCCCAGACCCCCGCAACCGTAAGATCTCCTTGTACATGTGCAACGAGATTTTAGGGAGAACAAGCCATGTAAAAGAGTTGAAATTTCTAAAAATTTCCACCCTTTCGCGCCGGCTTATTGATTTTTCTTTTTTGTATGATTCAAGCGGTGGTGTAAATTGAGTTTCAAGTGCGAAAACGTCCAAATTTTGCGGCGCATAGCGCATGATTACTGTTCTTTCTTTTTGTAAAGCTCAGCATTGTGTTTAAACGCTTGAATCACTCGAAAATATCTTCAGAAAAAGTTAGTAATTCGCATTTTTCTTGTTAGAAGCTTGAACTGTCAAAATTTGTTTTGTACAAATTTGATAATTTTCTGCTCTGTCAGACTATTAGTATTCACAGAGCTACAAAATGTTAAGGCGATAAAAATGATGCTAAATTTCTCGGCACTTTGCGCCACTTATAATTTCCGAAATGTTTGTCAATAGAAAGGCCGTAAATTCTACATGAAAACGGTAGAAATTCAAACAATTTTCGGCACTTCGAGCCGCTTTGCACTTTTTGTTTTTGATCGTCGGAAAACCATAAATTAGCTAAGATACATCAGTATTTTTGTATTCAGCAAAGATTTTTTCCAGATGTACAAAGAACTTTTCGGGACCGTCTTTGTACAGGTACAAGATTTTTTGGGAAGACAAAAGTTGCAAAAAAGGTCTAAAATTCGTAAAAATTTTTTGGCGCTTCCGCCGAAATGAGTAATTGTTGTATTGTATCATCTGTCTACTGGCAGAGATTGCATTTCAAAAGGAAAAATGCGGAGCTTCGCACCGTTTTTAAGACGACAATTAGTGATTTTTGCCCTTAGAGACCCAAAAATTAGCTAAAATATACTACCAAAAGTCGAACAGCTGTTTTAACCACCCTGGAAATCGCTACCGTACCATATTACAGTACTCAAAAATTGTCTATAAAATGTACAAGGACTTTTGGGACCATCTTCGTACATGTACAAACGGACTTTGATGCAAAAAAAACACTGGACTACACTACTAAAAAGGACAAGAAAAACTCAGTTTTACTATACATAACAATACTGGCATTCAATGTGAAAGTAGTCTTAAAGAATTTTGTTTATGCCCCCAAGCCAAGAATTCTGGCTACGCCCTCTGGAGCACACACAAAAAATAGCCCAGCAATTGACCGTGTTTACTGACCCTGGCCCTATTCACAATGACGATTTAGCTTCAATCGATTTAAGGTATTAAATCGATCATACTAAATCGATATTTAAATCGATTTATGGCAACGACGATTAAAGAATAAATCGTAGGGGCCATATGACAGAACGCGGAATAGTGCTATTCCAGGATAAAACAGTGGGATAAGAGGGCGGAATAAAATATTTCGGTATTACAGAAAGCGGAATAGACAATGATATTCCAGGAATAAAGTTGGTATGACAAAACGCGGAATAGCGCCGCTCCAATCGCTAACCTTGGAATAAAACGGCGGAATAAAAATTAGTGGTATGACAGAAGGCGGAGTAAGTTACCTCGGGAATAAAAGGGTCGCTTTTATTCCGCCATTTTATACCTGGTCATAGCAGGTATAAGACAGCGGAATAGAAGTAAAAATCGTTTCTGATGCGATTTTAAACGAAGTAAATGTGTTAAAAAATTTAATTGGATAGGTGATTGATTCCTCTTTATCTAGAAATTTGATATGGTTGCTCTCGTTTGTAATACGATCTAAACTGATATGGAAAATTTTCTAGTTGCACGTTTGACCCATGAGTACGGCTCGTCTTGTTGAGCTCTTGACAAATTTTTTTGATTTTTCGATCATGCAATACATAACATCTCCAGTGAAGTGATTTAAAAGATTAATGCAGTACTTAGTGTGTATAATCAACAAGTTGACAGCAAGATTCGCAAATGAGCACCTACTTACACAAAAAAGTAGCTCTTCACGCGCAAGCTAGCATAATTTTTTTTATTTCAATGTCAATGTTCCATTTTCGTTTTCCGTAGAAGCGTTGAAGCCTCATTTATTGAACCGAATTATAAAAAGTTTATTTGGTAATATCCGGCAGTCCCATTAACTCAATGCAGCAATGCATACTTTACCTGTGCGCACGCGTCTACATAATTACTATGTACACGTTTGTATTTATGTCATATATTTTTAAACAATTTGTACGTAACTTCAGTATGCAGAATGCGTTGGACATCCAATTTATACACAAAACCTATGAAATGCGTAACTTAATCCTGGGATAGATACAGTTATCCCAGGAACAGCTATTCCTCGCTTATTTCGCGTTCTGTCATACCAAATTTTCTTATTCCTAGGATAGCTTATTCCGTCCCTTACCCAGGAATAGCTATAACGAGAATAAGTTTTATTAAGAGCATAGCTATTCCCGGGATAGGACTTATCTCAAGAATAAATTATTCCGCGTTGTATCATACGGCCCTAGTAGTATAGAGACTCCCCCCGCGTGCTTATTTTGCAGATACCGCTATGTGATATTGTGTGAAAAAGTCGGCCTATCTTTTGTACACTCAGGTACTGTTTCAGCTGTCTAAGCAAGGACCAGGAAGTAAAGGACCAGGAAGTCATATTTATAAGTTTTCAGCAGCAGATATGTAGTTATATGGTTGAGTAGCTATATGTGGTACCCTAGCAGCAACGCTATCACATATACAATGGTTAAGAATAGGCAATGGTTAAGGATAGACAATAGTTAAGGAAAGACAACGGTATAAGATAGGCAATGATTAAGGATAGAACATAGTTGAGGAGTGGAATGTATGGCACAGTGCCAGCTTAAGTGTAAACTAGGATTTAACTAAGACTAAGTGTAAACTAAGCCAATGGTGCATATCACTTCCACTCTTATTGCCTGTGGTTCCTCGCGGGAAGAGGGGAGTCTCCCGTAAAATTTAGCAGGGGTCCGCTCTTGCTACCCCTGCTACTCAGTCTTGAATATGCTAAACATACTTAAAATGCAATTTAAGGATAGTTTTCCAAAACTCAAAAGGAACTGGCAGATCTTTGTTGGTTTTAACGTTAATTTAAATAGTATTGAATTATTTTTTGAGCACGGGTATATAGTGTGGACTGATATACGAGTGGTTTATTAAATCCATTTAGGTTCCTTCAATTCTTATCACCTGCAGAAGTGGGGCAAAAACATTAAAAACAATTTGAGCTTCGACAATATCACGATATACGTAAAAATTGTGCATTCCGCTTAGCAAATCAGGAGAATGGTAGGCAGCTATAGTCAGACCTTGTGCTACCATATAATTTATGCTAGAGAGTTGGTCTTCAAGAAATCCCAGCATGTACATTAAATGTTTGGTTAATTATACGCTCTGAATACGTTCAAGTGTTGAGTTTAAGATGACAGCGTTTTTTATTATCATTATATTGTAAGCTTATATGTTGGGTATAGTCAAATTTTTCATTCGTGCTGACAACATTTATTCCTTCAGTGATTGATTTCACAAGATCGTGTATATTCAAGTACCTGGCGAGAGGAATAAGCATTTTTATCCTGAGATTATTTTTAAAATCATAATATTGAATCTTCTGATCTTCGGATGTATTATTTGAGGTGTTTGTGTAGATTATTTCGGCTAACCCTACTCCCCAATCACCATTGAGCATTATGTGTCTAGGCAGCTTTGTAATGAAGGTAGAGGCGGTATTTGATTCTTGAGAATCGCCCGGAAGCGTCATGTAAAACTGTTCAGGATTCATGTTTGTTTGTTTTTTTCACATTTTCTCAAAGTATTCATAGATTTTGGGCGTGTACCTAGATTTAAGTACTCTTTTGAATGAAACCCCTTTTGCTCGAAAATGCAGAAAATAGATGCACATATGGCCGCATTATGTAGAGAAAAGACCCCGAACCTTCATATAATTTTATGTGTACGATGTTGCATTTTTCTCAATATATTCTTTAAACTCAAACGGTCTTTGACCATAACTGTCAAAAAAATCACAATGTGATCTACAATTGAAGAACATGGCCACCCAGTGTGAACCTGGTTCATTGCTGGAATCCAAATTGGCTATTACTGGAGCAGGGTAGTGGAGTATAGGCGGAAGGCGATCAATAGGAAAGATGCCCAGCAAAATTTTGTTCACAGCAGGATCTGCTTCTAAAATGTGTAGTATTTCAAGTGTGTTCATTGCTAAGCGTTAAAATCATGAAAAGTGTTGCGGTTCTTATCAATCATTATTGATTTATCAATGTCGACGGATGTAATAATTTCTACTCCGGAATCCAGGCAAAGCATCTGCAAACTTGAGATTTATACTTGCTGTTCCTTCGCGTACTAAATCCCGATGTCCACTATCATCCGCATCAGGCGTCAGGTCGAACACAAAGAAGCAATGACTCTTTTTGAAGTTATCTCTGCTGATAAAATCACCTTTATTATCATGCCTAATATCAAGCGCGTCGTACATCCGATTAAATGCCTGTATAAACTTATTTTGCTTGAATGACACATTTAGTAAATGAGTTCGCCCTCCGCACGTTACTTTCACATTGTAAACACTAAATGGGTTGAAATTAAATGGCGATTTTGATAAACTGCCTCAAAATACTTTTTCCTTAAACACAAACAAAAACTAAACGTTTTGGCAGCTGGCCTGTAAACAATGCAAAATTGTGTGTTTGCCTGGAAGGATTTGAAATGTGCATATTTGTCATGGCAACTTTTCTTATAGCGTGTATTTGACAGTATATGTCATCATTGTTTGCTCTGAGCTAAACTCACATCTGTCTAGCACCTCTACTTTTCGTACAAACAATTTCGTTACTAAAACATTTGAGTTCTAGTGGAATATCTTCAAAACACTGTATGCCAAAATTATTGCTGTTTCTGTGTAATTCTAGGCGAAAATCTGTGAAATTCAGCAAATACCTGTTTTGAGAGAACAAGTCGATGTGTAAAGGCGCAGATACTTCTACAACACTCGAGTCTTTGGAAAGCGCCGCTCAACCCTAAATCCTTCATCATTGTCAAAATTCACATTAGCCCCAGCTTCGTGAAAATACAGCGCAGACTGAAGATGAGACAATTTTGCATTCAAACCATAATTTAATTCAGTTTCAAAATGTGCCCTATATGCGTATAAATCGGAACTGTCAAATACTAATCGGCCGCCTAAAAAACACTTGTCTTGCTTGAAAAATGTTTTGCCTATAAGATTGATTGGCGCATAATTGGGTAATGCACGCCTACTGCAGGTGTTGGTTTTTTTAATTTTTAGCGCCATGTATAAATAACTTCTGCTCATTTGCAAATAATGTGGATCGGGTGGGATTCTGAATTCGAAGGGGCCTTCATTTGTTATTGGGTGCATAGGCTGCACTTCATCCCAAAACTTCCTTTTAACAGAAACTTGGGTAGGAGGGAGAGTGAAAAGATCGAGTTCGGACTTAGTACTTGGAATAGATTTTACATCTTTTAGAGCCATTTTTTCGAATAGTTTTGTGAATGCTATCATCATTATTCATATTTATAGACTTTTTGGCGCACGCTTAGCCCTTCACCAGACATCTTCTTAGATGTCTCATCTAAGAATTGCGCCGCCTCATGCTTGGAATGTTCTTTGGCAGACTGAAATGGAGAATTTTCCGCGCTACATCTGATGCAATATTAGCACCAGCCACTAATGCGTGTTTCCATGCGCTTTTGCCAATAGATCTCAATACAGGAACAGCCATTCTAAATAGTGATTTGAAGAACTCTCCTAATCCGCCACCTCGCTGATATTCGTACAGTAGTAAGGAAGGGGTAGCGATCGTAATTTGCGGGTGCAACAATGGTTAAGCATTGGAAAATCTTTCCTATTTTTGTACACGAAGGTGCAACAATTTTGCAGGTGCCATGCGAGTGCCCTCCGTTGGCTACCCTTGCTTTTTCATGGAGGAAATTTCCGCGGTGGAATTTCTTAAAAGTGTTTTGGGATTAGTAAGCCCTGTGTCCCTAGCGGGCAATGCTGTAGCATAGCCTGTGTTAGCATAGGCGGAGGGGCGTGGCTTAAATTTCCCAGGGGGAGAAGTCTGATCAATGTGGTAGTGTACCTGGTCAGGGGTTTAGGGCCAGAGAGGAAATTCCCACTATGTGCTTTGCGGGGGTCCACCTTCGGCTACCCCGCTGTTCTATGGGGAACCTGGGTGTAATTACCTAAGGGGTTATTTACCCCGGGGGTAATTTTTGAAGGAGCGTAACTTAAGAACCAATGGCCGGATTTTGTTCAAATTTTCAGGATATGATGTATATAGGTGAGTTATGCTATGCACAGAATTTTAGCGCGCAGTCCACAGTATTCCAATTTACTTTACAATTTCTCATATAACACTATATTTCAAGAATTAATACTCGGATTTTGTTCAAATTTTCAGGATATGATGTATATAAGCGAGTCATGCTGCGCCATAATTTTAGTGCGCAGTCTACAGTTTACCAGTTGCTACACTTTATAATATAGAACTATATTTCAAGAACCAATGGGCGGATTTTGTTCAAATTTTTCAGTCTAGTTTGGGTAAATGTTGTGTATGTTATCTGGTTGATACCAGCATGTAATCTACACCTTGGCCACTGGAGTCAGCAGAAAACGTGTCTGAACATGTCTGGCGTGCCGGCCCTGCCGGACCTCCCCAAAGTCTATAAATATTAAAAATTTTTCTGAAATATTGATACCAAAAAGTCTATGAATATCAGCAATTTTCAGGTAAAAATTGTTATCCGACTAAGTCTATAATTATCAGAAATTTTTCGGTCAAAAATTGTTATCAACTAAGTCTATAAATAAAACTTTTCTGTAAAAATGCCATGAAATGTCAGGAGTACACCAGTGCATAAGCTGCACACATGCATAAGTTGCAATAAAACATTTACCAGTCTCATAGGTTGAAGGAACGCAGGAAACAGCACATGTGGATTTTAGGTATCGTTGCCCTTTATGTGCATCGTTTTTTAGGTTTTCCTAGGAATCTTCCTTGCTCATTATAAGAGTAAGCACACAGAAAATAAGTGCATATCAAGCCATTACATACATACATGTAACAGGAAGGGATCCCCACTCAACATCCGGATGTCCCCATACCTCACAGTAAACACCTGTGCTGTGCACTGTGCAGCACATGGAAGCGCGTGTGTAGCACATACGCTCGCTGTGTGTCCGGGATAATTGTAATTGAACTGCATCCTAGTCACCTTGCGACTCTGGCTGGCGTATCCCGCCAGGATCTTAAAATAAATGATATATTGATGGTGCGAATAAAACACAACAAAGTAAAGTTATAAATGAAACTGATGAAGAAGGAAGCATTCATGAACAGCAGTAGGAAATAGTTACACGAAAAGGCTGATCAATCGCTACATTTATTTTTCATTTTGGTCCTTTGATTTACAATACTTTACCGAGGAATTAGCCCCTTTCCACCAAACTCCCTTGTGCCCGTCTGCTAGCGGCGCCAGTGGCGTAGCTGTAGGGGATAGGCTAGTTTCTCAAAATTTTGGAAGTATACAAAATTTTCTACCAGGGCCCGCCAAAGGTGAAATTTAAAATTCTGAAGCGCATCCTGAAAGATCGTTCAAATAAATTTCCGCACTGCTTGAACTAAAGAGCTCATTACATAAAGCATATTTTGAATATAATTCAGATGAACTTGACTTTTTCAGAAAATTTTAGTGCGTAGATCTCGCTGTGTAACAGCTCAGAAAGCACCATTATTTTGCCAACTCGAGACGAGCGATGCAATACTCTTGCGAAAATTTTAATTACTTTTTATCAGCATTACGCCACATGTTTCTTATGTAACGAAAAGCCAAAATAGCGAGTCTACCGTTAATCAAAGGCGCTCTAGATAATGAAGGTACGCTCAAAACGAGTAATGCAATACTCTTGCAAAAATTTCCTCGATCAATTTTTATCAGCATAACGCCACATAGTTTCTTATGGAACAAAATACGCAAATAGTGAGTCTCCCCTTAATCAAAGGCACGCTAGCTAATGAATGTAAGCTCGAAACGAGCGATGCAATGCTCTTTTAAAATGCTTATTGCAGCGTTTTTCGAAAGTGCGTTAAAAATTCTCTTTAGACCTTAAAAACTTACGCTATTTGCTTAATTTATTTACTACGAAATGGAACAAATTTTTACTCGTTTGGAAATTTTCGTGGCTGAAATTCGATTACAATTTAGTCGTATTTTTGATAACCCCACGTTTAACCCTGTGGAAGCCCAACAATTTTTGATCGAACATTTTTAATCCCAACTGCCCCAAAACAGCGCTCAAGCTCGTTTACTCATTAGTGCCCAGGCCAGCAATGAGTCTCTCATGGCTTATTGCTCGGTCCTATTTTCGGAATTTGGCAACCAACGATAATATACCACTACACTATGCGGTCGTTGGCTTCTACGAGCTATTGAGCGAGTTCGGTTTGAACTACTGGCAGAACCGAAGATTGCACGACCATAGTCGACATTGTGCGCGAAGGTACTGGGGATATACAGCCCTATTTACAATGAGGACGATTTAGGATCGATAGTCGATACAGACGACGAATCTTTCTACCAAGGAAACAGCGAAGCTAGAATGGATGAAAAGTTTCTACATTAGTTCGTTTTTTAATTTGCCGTAGTAAATAGACACCAACATTATAGGTAATGATTCTATATGTCGTATAATTAGTATACGGTTTTGTAGTTCCCGTGTAGTCACGAAATTGTTATTTTAATTGCAATCGAAGTTTTAATTAAAACCCTTTTGATGACACTAACTTTGCATATAATATGTTTTCTACGCCAGGGTCAGCAAAAAACAAGCATTGGTAGGCAGGTACCTACTTAATTAAATCTTCGTAATACCGCGTTAATTCATCGAGAACACCCGAAAATAATTATCTCTAGCTTATCATATTAAGCGAGAAAATGCCATGTACTTGAAGGGGTGACGTCAATTGAATGATATTAAGAGCCCAATTGAATAATACACCCCACTGGGCGCTAGGCCTACATGCAGCTGAGCCCAATTGAAAAATACACTCCCCCTGGGTGCTAGGCCTACATGCAGCTATAGCGCCCTGCTCAATACACCTCCCTGGCGTTGGCTCGACGCGCAGCTATAACGCCCTGCTAAACATCGGGCGCTTAAAGTGCAGGTGCACAATGGCTTGGTGCGATCTTTAGAGGGCCCTACGTTACTACTTACACTCCCTCCAGAGGTTGAAAAACCCCCTGCAGATCACTGTAAATCCCTCCATAATTCTATTTTTGTACCGTTTTATGGCGATTTCACCCCCTAAGATTTTTGCTGCTGTCCACGAGCCCCGTGATTTCATGAACATGAATAGGTTTACACATTCTATAAATAAGTAAGCAGGTGACAAGCTATTTCACTAGCAATGAAAAATGCTCGATGGAACAAAAAAAAGATGAATTTGCTTGGAATATGGATTATTAAGGATGTAAAAGGGCGGGACTAGGAAAAAATCTACCTTAAGTACGCAAAATCTGCTAAAATCATAACTTTCTCTAAGCAGCAGAAAAAATCGAAGTGTATTCTGCGGCCAACAGATTAAAATAAATATTTAACCATAAAATGATTGAAAAAGCAGCACAATAGCTACGCAGTAGCTATGGGAAATGATGTTGAGTAAGCTAACAGTCTTTCTAAGCCAATTGAATGAATGGTTTAAAACAGTAGGAAACACTAAAGTTGACTTGAAACAGACTAAAATGTAGGTACACTAGTATGCCCATATGGATTGTGTGCACTAATCAATCGGCCCCTGCTTTGCTTGCTTTAATGCTCAAAACAAAATAAAACAACTTTAAATACAATATCACTTAGTTTTCTATCGATCAGGATATGTAGCTAATCAGCGTTGCTTCTTGCCAGCAATTTAAAAAAAAGCATTACAGATTTTGTTTATACTCTCTTATCTGAAACTTTGAACATTATTTAAAAAGCACTTTTTTAGGCCGCAGAATATACTTCGATTTTTTCTGTTGTTTAGAGAAAGTTATGATTTTCAGCAGAATTTGCGACTTTAGGTAGATTTTTCATAGTCCCCTCCTTTTACATGCTTAATAATCCACATTCCAAGTATATTCTCTTTTTGTTCCATCGGAGCATTTTTCTGCTAGTACCTACTTTTAATTAGCATGATTTGAGTACATCAATCAGTAAACACATACAGTAGCATGCCACAATAATGACACAAGTCCAAGAACGCGGAAACAATATTGTTCTTAACGTCAGACAGTGGCGGATAAAGGATTTTTCCTAAGAGAGGGGGCAGTACCTCTAAGGGGGGACCCTGACTTGGGCGGAAAAAATTATCCGTTTTAGCCAGGAAATCGCTGAAAATCGCATAAAAATCCTTATTTTTTGCGCTATATTTCAAGTGATGGGGTGGGGCATGCCCCGGCCCCCTTGCAAATCTGCTCCTGAACATCACGCGTTATCCTTCTTAAACAAGACAACCATACGTTATTCAAACAGATCTAAGTTTTTCAGCATAAACTTTACGCAAATATCAATTGTAAGGAACACTAACGCTCAGATTTGGAAGTAAAATAAATTTGTAGTATAAGCTACTATAGCTAACAACAAATGGAATAGTGTAAAATTTACATAACTACTAGGTGTAGAGAAAACTAACAGCCAGATTCCCAATTCTGATTTTACGTAGAAACATTTAAAAAACACTAAAGTTCCGCAAGGCTCTAGAACTAAAAAGTTAATATACCCAGTGTAAACTTTACACAACCACAAAGTGTGAAGAAAAATTTCAGTTGGATTCACGTAATTCTGATATTACCATGATATTGAGATCAGCATTTATGAAAAATTAATTCAACACAATGGACCGAGGACAAGTAAATATCAGATGTAAACATCTTTACGGCACTGTTGGAGTGCAAAATATATGGCGTATGACATGTGGTTTCTGGTTAATTTTTAGGCTTTAGATTATATCCAAACTCATAACCCAGAACTTGGCAGAAAATACAAGGCAGAAACACATTAAACTCCCCCATTATTTTGACTTTACACTTACCGAGACAAGCTGACACTAGATGTAAACAAACGCAATTTGCTAGACAGCGCACCAATTAGCAAGTACTCTATTTTTATCCTATTCGACCTTGCACGACTCTCTGAACAGAGAAAGTGGCAAACAAAAAAATGGACTAAAGCTGTATTTTCCGTTGTCCACCACATTGTAAACTTTAAAAATCTGAACCTAAGCCCCATTGAGTGTAAATAAATTCGGTTCGGGCCAGTTTGTAGCCCTCTGATTGTAGTATGTTTGTATGTGCCAAACTTATGTATCGCAAAATATTTGAAATCCTGATTTTACCAATCAAAATACGAAAAAAACCTGTTTTTTCGCCCATTTTACATCTCAGACTTCGAACTTCACACCCCCATAAATAACACAATATTACGTTTTTTTGAATGCGGCTTGCTTTGATGTGTAGCCCTTAGAGGTTACCTTATTTCTATTTTATTCAATTCATCCAAACTCATAAAGGAAAATGTTGGCAGAGACATCTCGGACAAAATCTGTTTTTAACTCATGCATTAAAGTGTAAATTTTAATCCCTTGGACTGACTGTGCATTGATTCTAGAGAAGTTTACTGGCAAGCACAAGATAGCCCTTGATCCGTAGTACATTCCTAACAGAAAAAAATTTCTAAAATCTCATAACCGGAGTTGTTTAGCGGGCATAAACAAGTCGAAAACTCAACAAGAATGTGTCTTTTTACCCCCAGATTTTCGCGCCCTTTACACTCCCATTCGAGAACTAAGGCAGAAATTCAAAAAATAAAAGTGGCAGCTGCAGGACATAAATAGATGAATAAGTCAAAATGAAGTGCATGGTTCTGCCAGAAGAATTAAAAAAAAATGAAAAAGTCAGCATTCAGAAGACATCAGAATCCATTAGTCTTTTTCTGATTTTGCATGCGAGGACGGATGCGTGAAGGCCACTGCGCCAGCTGGCTTTAATGTGCTTAGCCGTTTTAACATGATTAAGAAGAGCATCGTGTTTTGGGGGTAGATTAGCAGAACATAATTTACAGTGAGCAGAACCGTTTGAGCCTTCTACTAGCCACGATTAGGAATTTGGTTCCCGAACACCGCTTTTTCCCAGCGATTTGGTTGACATTATAGACCAGACCCAAAATTTTTCCCACTTTTTCCAACTTTTTTCCACGTTTTTTAAGAGGTCTAAAAATGTTTAAAATAGACCCCCTGTATAAAAAATCAGTGTTTTTTAAGTAGAACATCCTATGATATCATGTAATAGCAGTGTCTGATGTACTTTTTGAATAAAAATTTGGCTAAACTTTACTTCATGGTGTGAACGGAAAATTTGCAGATGTATATATAAAGGAACGATATTGGTTGAAATGAGGAGGACATACAAAAAGAAAGTGCGGAAAGAAATTTTCATGGAAAACGGACCAATATTGGTGAAGATAGAGTTAGGGTACTTTACTTTGTCATAAATGCACCCAGATGGCAGGCAATGAAAGCGAGAATATAAATGTGGATCTGGAGTGTTTCAAGAACTAGGGCATCAGGAAAAGTCTGTGGCGATGTGAGCAAAAAGGATTGAACAAGTTACTCCGGATATAGCTACATTAAAGTGGGTATTTTACTGTTTACCAAAATGTTCCGAATTTGGGCTAAAAACATATTTATCTGACATTTTCAAGGTCGCTGATCACAAAAGAAATAACCTTTATTGCGCAAAAAAAATTTTGTTTGAAAATTTTCAAATTTGAAAAAAACAATTTTTTGCATATTTTTTCTGTCATTTTACTTGATAAGATATGTGAAAATTCAAGCTTCTGCTTAAATGACGGTTAGGCTTAGGCTTTGGGCTGCTTCGGTCGAGGTCACTCCCGCCTAGGATCGAGGTATAGATGCTTAGGTCAATGTATAGATAATCAAGTTGATATATAGATGCTTAGGTCGACCTAAATTGGGTAGGTTATTCTGCATTCCACTGTTTGAATCTTCAAATGGTTGGAACTTTGAGATAATCCAAAAATGCTGTTTACATTGTATTTGAGTAGAAATCTTTGGCTAAAGTTAAGAATATGGTACTTTTAGAAAAGGAGCGAAATGAATACGGAATGCCAAAATTTTTGTGCCAACTTGGTAGAACATGATAAATTGAAGCGCGGAAAAAAATTTGGTGAAAATTCTGAGCTATACTTGCAAAGTTGCAGGCAACTGTCGATTTGAGTGTTGGGTGGGACGATTAAACGACTCGATCCAAGGACTTACACATTTGTCAGAAATGAATAATATGGGCTGAAATTATGGAAGGAAGCATAGCAATGAAAGAGAAAAAAGAAAAAAGGCGCGGAAAGCTGTTTGAAATTTTAAAAAAACTTTTGAAAAATTTTCATTTTTTTGTATGTTTTTTCGGTTTTACTTGATAAGATATAGGAAAGTCTAAGTTTTTACTTCTAATATACTTAGGCTTAGGCTTAGTATACCCGAAAAGGTGTTTTAAGCTGCTTAGATCGAGGTCGCTCCCGCTCAGGTCAATGTATAGATGCTTAGGTCGATGTATAGATGCTTAGGTCGATGTATAGATGCTTAGGTCGATGTGTAGATGCTTAGGTAGATGTATAAATGCTTAGGTCGATGTATAGATGCTTAGGTCGATGTGTAGATGCTTAGGTAGATGTATAAATGCTTAGGTCAATGTATAGATACTTATATCGACGTAAATTGGGTATCTACATGTGATTCTGCATTCAGCTGTTTGAATCGTCAAATACTTAGGTCGAGTAGATGCTTGCGTGGTCGAGAAGAGGCTAATTAACGAAACCCATAGCTTTTGTAATATTGATTATAGACGGATGAATATTTTTTCCGCACTTTCTTTCAACGTGTTCTAAGTACTGAGCGAAAAAATCCGGAAAATTTTTCAACTTTTGCCTCTCTTAGACGCATTTTTGCATTTTGAAACCGGACAAAAGCGGACCAACAGCTTAAAAAAACCGGACATCGAAAACCGGACATGACTGTCGACCGGACAAAACTGACATCAAGCCTGAAAAGCGGACATAAATGTCCGGTTTCCGGCCAAGTTGGCAACTCCTGGTCCCATTTCGTGCATGAAATGAAACTCATTCTTCTTAAAAATACAGTAAAACAGAATAATGTTTCACTTAGCACAATATGTCACATGCTTGTCTCTGTATAACATTTTATTCTGAAAATGAAATAGCAGAAAGAAGTCTCGAAACATAAGACAAGCTAACACCAAGCCCTTTCTATGCTGCAGTTTCTACTGATTATTTCACGAAACCTGAAAACTTCCGCATGAATCGCATGTTTAAGTAAGTCAATTACCACCGTGGTTTCTAAGCCTACTTTTCAAGTTAAAGTTAGTGATATCGCCGGCAAAAATAGGCAATATCGCGTTTCACATATCTGCATGCATAAAGTTTAAGAATTTTGATAGACAGTAAGCCGAGGTTTACGAAATTTATATATTAGATCAATACTATAATCCCAATCTGTCAGTTTATTGTAGGAGATAGTTTTAAAATTTGCTTCAGAGCGCAGAGCAGCAATATCACTATTATGAATGCCGGAGGCATAATGAATCACTTTTGTGGCATTCTTTTCTTTCTACCTTATCCATGCTTCCAAAACTTTGTCTAGCCTCGTTTTGACTTCAGTTACATCGTTTTTAATGGTTTAGCTCGAAGAAGAGTTATAGAGTAGTAAGAAATAGGCATTTTTTGGCCTATTTACAGTCACAAAAACTCAAGATAGGAAAATAATATTCTAATAAAAAGATTTAGTGGTTTATTCCTTTCCAGCTGTTTAAATGCATCCCTGGATGTGTTTAACACAACAGAAATCTACTTTTTACTTGTTTTTTATAATGTCCAACGGCCTATTATTATGCATTGTGATTTATAATTCTTTCAAAAATAATTTTCGAAGAAAATAACATACATATTCAGGAAAAGCATAAAAACTTGCACTAAATGAAAGTAATAGCTGTCAGGGAATGTTAAGACGGCATAGCTTAATATGCATTAGGAGTTTGGTGCACTTCGCCTGCAAAAACATGATGGTAAACGGAGGGATATTGAAAAACGCGAATTCTTTACTAAATCAGGCAAATAAGGTAATCATTTGGAAGAACTTTTCTGGAGCTATCTAAAATGTACTTCAACATTGAATCATATGAAATGCAGGGCCATAAAAGGCATACCTTATGGGGCAGCCGTATCGGAAAAAATTTAAATTGAATTTGCAGGGCGGACTGCTTGAAACCAGGAAAAAGACAAAAAGGGGTGAGATTTAGAGCGCAAAAATATCTAACTATGGTGCTACTTAACCTTTATTTTGGCAAAATAGGTTCACATTAAAAATTATCTACCTTAAACATTTCATTTTATCGAAAATACTCAAGTGGTTCCTGCGTTAATCTTTAAGTAGCCAGTTCACTGAACTGCATTATTCGATGATGAGGAGGTGTACTTGTTCTGGACTGCAGTTGTACTGCAGGTGCACAATATCATATACTTTGTGTTAGTATTTCTGAAGCCCAATAAATGAAGATGTTTACTGTTCTTCTTTTATTATAAGTATCAATTTATCGAAAGTTACGAGCATAAATGTACCAAATTCTTCAATTTATATGAAAATGGCGTGGCAACTTTCAGCCTACCAGACTCTCGGAATAATAGGATGGTAGTCATACACGAACAGCAGCTGCCGAAAAAAACATGCCAAACATATAAATCTGGGAGTCAGCCAGATTTTCGGGGGAGGGGGTGTAACCAGAAGTGGGCAGCAAGAAAATTCTAGGGGGTCAGGATGGTTAAATTAGCAAAAATGTTACTAAAGATAGAATTCTGGGAGATCTACAAAAATCTGAGGGTTTCAACTTCTGGAGGAAAATGGGTACAAAACCCGAAATTGCCCCTTCCCCCACGCCCATGTGTGAGTATCACCCCCAAACGCCCCCCTACGCCCATTGGTGTTGATACTGCTGACCGATCGCATGTCTCTCAAATAATAAGTATCGCTGCTTTGAGCGCATCTGTTGGTTTTGCGACATGAAAGTTTCGATTTTAGGCTTTGCATAAGTAGTCAATGAGAATAAGTGCACTTCATTTGATTATTTTTTTAAAATTTCATCAAATCAGTCACGTTTATCAATGGGCAAGTAATTGTGTTCAGTAGCGAATCCTGGATTTTCTCACAGGGCGGGTAAAATCTCAAATTTTCTTGGTAGTTTCAAAAATTAGCCGGAAAATCCGTCCATTGCGTGAATTAGCGCTTTTTTGCCGTCTTTTAAGAAGCAGGATCGTTATGTGATAAAACTTGAAAATTTTTTCTTTAATTTTTGAAATTTTTAATGAAAAAATCGCAAGACTTCGTGCAAAAATTGACACAAAGCGCCAAAAAATGCTCACGGTATTATTTTAAGAAGTTAGTAATGTTGCATAATAATTAGCATTGGCACCATACGTGGGCAGCAAAAGAACTCTGGGGGAAGGGTGCAAGATTTTTCAAAGGTAAAAAAATGGCCCTAAAAGTGTTGGTATGGCGAAAAAAACACCATTTTTCGACGTTTCTCATTGAGCACTATCTATTGACATGAAAAAATTGCGAAAAAAACGAAAAAAAATTTGTAAAAATTGAATTCTGGGGGGGGGTTTATTTTGATTTCTGAGGGGGGGGTATTTTGAGTTTCTCGGGGGTGCATACCCCCCACCCCAAACCCCCACGCCCAGATGTGATTGGCACTACCTTTGCAGTCATATGAATAAATGTTTCAACAAATTGCAATATATTTTTTGTAGAAAATTCGATTCTGCGTCAGGTAGTTTACATAAGCAATTTACAGTTTAAATTTATTATATGCACACAAGCCAAAATGAAACTCGTCAGAAAATTATGGTAATATTCAAAATATGGACTTAAAAATAAGTCTAAATTCGAAAATTTCTCTCCGTATTGATCGAGTTCGTGTGACCTCATTTCATCAGACGAAATTAAGACAAGTCGAATAGCCTAGACTTGAATTCATGGAAAATCTAGGAAAAATCGTCAAAAACCGATTAGAGCATTTGATACATTTGGAGGAAGGTACCGGACGTTGCTCGGAGGGAACAATAAGAAAAGGTTTGGATATGGTTCTGGCCAAATAAGAATTCAATACTAAACTGTTTGAAAACCTTTTTCTTTATATCAGGACGTTTTCGACTAGAGACGCGAATAATGGCAAAACAGATTATTGATTGCTTGAAAGTCATTCGTCGTTGTGAACTTTCAGGGTACTTTTTGTTTTTGATGTATAAAACGACTTTGGATCAGTATTGTAATTTGAAAAAGGGCTCAGTGAACTCCGAATTAAATTCTCTACACACTGGTAGATATATCATAATTTGTTGCAGCATCCAATCAAAATCTTTTTTTGTACAAAAACTACTTTTCTGACTTGAAAGCGCATGTGTGTGTGAAAGAAGCGAGTTTGGGGTATGCAACCCCAGAAGGCCGAATACTTTCCCCAGAAACCAACATACCCCATTAGAATTCAATTTTTTAAATTCTTTTGTTTTTTTCGCAATTTTTTATGACAATAATGGTATTTTTTGACATACCACAATTTTTAAAAGTTTTTGTTTTATAATTTTGGTGCTGCTCACTTATGATCGAGACTTCTTGCCCTGTAAACTAGATGGGCACCCTGGGTAACTATCTGTGGTGAAAGTGCTTAAGGATTTACGTTTAAAGATTCATTAACACACATGGGCGTGGGAGGTTTGTGCCCCCAGAAGTTGAAAACCCCTGGCAGATCACTGTAGACACCCAGAATTGTATGTTTAGTATCATTTTTGGCGATTTACCCTATACTGATCCCCAGAATTCCAGTACTGCCTATGTATGCCTATGAGGTATCTGGTTTGCAGGATTACGCCACTTGCTGCTATATTTTGGCTGTGGCGAGCCATTGAAGTTGCGTCCGGTTTTCTGGGCGTCACGGCCCTTAATAAAGACTTAATAAATTTGTTTGTTGTATTTTATTTGTGTAATAATAACTCACTCTTTTACGTTAATATTTTTTGAATTAAAACAATTTCATAACCAAGCTTCTCATCATCGGCTATTGTCAAGTATGATTGATACTTTCTGGTGTGCACATATGCCATAGCAAACGAGATGGTTTATAATTTGTTCAAATTATGGGTTCTACAGAGGGACGCATCTTCTTTAACGGATTCGCTTGCTTCAAGAATCGATAAAAGTACTGTCTCAAGTTTCGATCGGTGGCCAAGTAATTCAATGGGGCACAAGCGACATATACTGACAACAGTACAAACGACACCATGTACATCGAAAATGACTCGGCCTGACAAAAGTAGTCGATCAGGCCCGACACTACGATCAAGAACGTCAGACCGGTGATCACGGTGGCCTGAATCAGCAATTTCACTTCCCTTCGGGAGTAGTAGCCCGACTAACGGTTGAGCCCCGGCGCCGGCGTACCGTAACGCAGCAAGAAACGACGTACAGTGATCCCATGATGAGGAAGGACAGAGACGCCAAAATGGCGTAGGCGTAGGCTAGGAAACATTCGGTGTATTTGGTGGCCGTGGTGAACGCCACCGCATCGACCGCGTAATCTGTGAAAACGGTCAAAACGGAAATGATTAGACTAGCGATGATCAATTTTTTGGCTAAACCGGCCGTAAAAATCGTTTTGTATTTTCGGAAATAAATCACGGCGTAAAATCTGTTGTAGGCGACTAGCGTGTGTAACAATAATATGGCGATTATGACGAAATTGGCGAATGAAACAACTAATTCGTCGTAGAATATGCTCGAATCTATGATATCTAGTTCAAAGAGCAGGACGGCGACTGACACGAACAGTAGGGCTAAATCGAGTGCGCCAATCGCTTTGACGAAAGTGTAATAAACGTTCGCGAAGTGTTTACCGTTTCTAAAGAATAGCAGCAGAATAAAGGCGTAAAATAAGAAAATTACCCCATTAATAGCCATGTATACGCAACAGACTGCGAGCTGGTTTTTGGTCAAACGACCGGTGGTGTTGTTCATCCTTTTTGGCTGAAAAATAGTAAAAACATATCTCACGACATGATCATCATATTGCAGGTAATAATAACCGTATTGGATCAATGCCACAAATAGACGTTAATGGGGCAAATGATACGATCTTTCGCCGTTCGAAAATTGAAAGAATTGAACAATCAAAATATTGTCAAGGATCAAAATCGAAAAATTAAAATTGGAAAAAATTTAAGCGAAAACATTGAAATTGAAAATTTGAAATTGAAAATTTAAAATTTAAAATTGAATTGAAAAAATGTTGCCCATTTTATGAAGATAGTCGGTCCTCGTCAGATATGGACATAACACGTTAGGGGTAGCTCGGGGTCTAGACCACACATGAGCGTGGGGGTTTGGTGCAGGCTTACGCCACGGTTAATTTTTTGTATTCGGCAAAGATTTTGATCAGATGAACAAAGACTTTTGGGACCGTCTTTGTACATGTGCAAAAATTTTTCAAGATTGAAAACAGTAAACAATGTCAGAAATTTTATAAATTTTCCTACGCTTTGCGTCATAATAAGTTACAACAGTGTAAATTCTCTTTGCGAAGCTCCAGAATTGAGTTTAAAAGCTTAAATAAACCGAAATATTTTTGAGCTTTCGAAGTTCATACTAGTTTAGTGATTCGAGATATTGTTTTCCTGTTTAGTCTAAACTTTATTTCAATGTTTAAAGATGAGAAAATAGTTTTGAACCACTTTGGCGATTCATTGCTTTGTTTATCATTAGAAACTTCAAAGATTGTTGTCTAGGCACTTAAAACAAATTTTTTGGCGCACACTCAAATTCGGCGTTCTGAACTCTCTATCATTAAAAACGCAGAAAATCTACAAGGAAACTCTAAAAATACCAGAATTATCCAATGCTTTACGCCGTGTTGATAACGATTTGTTTAGTTAGAGAGCCTTAAGTTCCCACATTACATTGACGCAGGTAAAAAATATCCATTCACATAGTGAACAGAACGGATACTGTACCATATTATACTACACTGGCATTTACCACGCACAAAATGTACCAAGACTTTTGGATAGTGTCTTTGAACATGTACAATTGGACCTTGTGCAAAATAAAAAACAGTGGTTTACGCCCCATTCCTGCAGAATCCGAACCCCTCCTCCCTGACAAAACCGATTAAGCCCCAGAATTGAATTTTCGGCATGTTTATTAGGAATTTTACCGGCTTTGACCCCCAGAATTTGGCTTTTACCCATGTGCGGTCTAGACACATAGAATGGGAGAATATAAAAATTTTTGTGGAAAATAAACCAAAATAAAGGACGAAAACGAAAAATTTCTGCAAAAATGTTCGAAATTGACCTAAAGCTGAGTATCAATTTAATTTTTAAAGATATTTTAGTATTTATATTTTTTTCTTTACTTTTAGTGTACTCAATTTTACTGACCGACTAAAAAATTTTCAACGATTAGATCCGATTTTCTTAGAATTGGATTCCAGAAATAAATGTTTTGAAAGCGACGACGAAATTTTGAGAATAGGGCGATCTTTCTAAGATAAGAAATTTCTAAAATTTGCGTTGTTTTACCCTCTAAAAGGGTAAATTCGGAGTTTCGGTCGGATTTTGTACTCATCTACATACGACGAGTTTGAAGAAGTTTACTTCCAATGACTCATTTAACACGCAACTATAAAAGTCAAACTCTTCCTGAGCAAACGCATTAGGTTAAAAAAGAATTAGCCACCGTGAATCCCTCAATGACACTATTTTGTACGCTAGTCAAAAAAAATCGCTCAAAAATCAATTATCGCCTCCTCACAATAGTGTCTGGGAACTAGTGTTGGCAAAGTTAGTAAAATACGATAGAGTTATATATATATATATATATATATATATATATATATATATATATATATATATATATATATATATATATATATATATATATATATATATTGCAAGGTTAGTATTCAGACATTGCTGTGTACCTATGTACTCGTACATGCTAGCATACCTAGGATGTAATTAAAAACCTCGGAAATGCCAATGTAGTACGTTTAAGCAATTCAAAATAGTACAAGAATAAGACGAAGATAATATAACAATAGGACAATTTATCGCAAATTAGACTTGAAAAACACTTCCAATTCCAGAGTTTTATCACTAAGATTATGTCGGTTTTTATCCAATATGACACTCGCTTGACTGAAAATGCGTTCAGCCGGAGCGATCAATGAGACGACCAGGGTTGCCAAGTGCTCTTGTCAAAAAACCCCATTTTCGGTCACAAAAAACCTCAAAATGGCTAAAAATGGCTGTAAAACCCCCTACACAACGGTGAAGCATAGGCGCAAAAAAACCCCAATCGCTTCAAGGTGCCCCTAATGCCCCCAAAAAACTCCTAAATTGGGGAAAAACTCCTAACTCGGCAACACTGGAGACGACGACGACGGGAATTATTTACTTGAAAAAAACAGTAATAAAAATCGTAAGTTATAAATGCACGAATGAATAACTTACTCACCCTTTTTTAACCCTTTCTCGGTTGGAAATTCAAAGAGTTAGGGTTAACCCCGATGGTCATAACTCACCCAAAATAGGGTTAACTCTATTGAAAAAGTGATGGGTTAACCCTATTCTGGGTTGAGTCAGAGTTAACTCTGCCAACACTACTGGGAAGACAGAATTTATGAAAATATCTCTTAATATATATTCATGGCCGGGGTGGATTTAGGGGGAAGGCGGTGGGCGGCCGCCCTCTCCCCCGCCCCCATTGGCCCAAAATAGTGCGCAAAATTAAGGATTTTTTTGATCGATTTTCAGCGATTTTCGGCTTAAAACGGCTAATTTTTCCGCCCAAGTCAGGGTTCCGCCCCCTTAGGGTACTCCCTTAGGAAAATCCTGTATCCGCCACTGATTAATGGTTCATATAACCACACGTGGGCGTGGGGTTTGGGGGTTTGCACTTCTCCAGACGGCCAAATACCCTCTCTTAAGCGAAATATCCCCCCAAACCGAAATACCCCCCCCAAACCGAAATACCCCCCAAACCGAAATACCCTCCACAGAATTCAATTTTTGAAAATTTTTTTCGCAATTCTTTGATGCTAATGGATAGTGCTCGATGAGAAACGTTGAAACATTGTGTTTTTTCGCCATACCATCATTTCTAAGACGATTTTTTTATCTTTGAAAAACCTTCTCCCTCCTTAAAATTCTGGTGCTGCCCACGTATGCAACATTCGTCATGCGAGTAATAAAAGAATTCGCGCGTGAATCGCCTTTGGCGTACATAAATGCAATTGAATAGAAAATATTCCAGCTTAGAATTAATTTGTATTGCGTCAAAGAATATTAGGCTCTACACTTAACGACGTCGATGTCAGAATACAACGTGTAAAAATAGAAAAGTAGGTACCTACCTGTTTGAGAACAGAACCTAATATACGAGTATGTTCTACTTGCATATTTGCCTTACGTAACATATGTTTCAGCGCGCATCAAGTCACTTGACTAATTTATGCAAATTCAAATTAAGAATTATGATATAGTATAGTAGCCTTATTTTGTACATGTATTGAGGCAAATACAGTATTAAAAACGTTTTCTGCACTTCCCAATTAATGTAAATAGCCTGGTTCTATAATATACTCGTAGAAGCATTAGTTCCAGAGGGAATCGAAATGAGACGTTTTGGCGCCTCACTCTTTGTAATATTAATTTTTTTGCATTTCATTTATCATTAAAGTATAATACAAATTCGGAAAGCCCATTTAATTCTCTACGTGACGGTATAAATTACTTTTAGGATATCTTTGAATTTAATGAGATAAATAAATGCATCTAAAATTTCACTGCATTTTCTACAGATTTTCAGTCGTACACAGATGAATACTCATCAAATCGAAAATAGCAATATGCTATTTTATAGCTTGTAAAACCTGCTTTCTGCATATATAATTTATTTTGAAATTACTTCAAAATTGATATAATTAGAATAATTTACAAATTGCTGGCGGCAAAACGGCGGCGCCTAAACGTCGTAGACCGGAGAGAATAGTCAATTTTAATTTGCGCGAGAATACAGTAGGACTAAGAGCACGTACAAAAAACATTTCCACTGCACACAGATGACTGTTTTTAATTGACGGATTAATAAAACTTGGGAATTTCCGTACAAAATTATCTCCAGATTGATAACGTTTTGTGTATCGATTAAAATAATAGATGCAGTATTTCAACGGTTTCGAAACAAGCGTAGCCACAAAAAACTTTGTGGTGTAAAGCATTTTGAAAAAATATTTTTGATATGCGAAGTACTGGGAACATTGAAAAATGGGACATTTGAGTCTTGGATTCGGACCCACGCAAACACGGATGTTAGGGGAATTAAGACCCTCGAAATCCAGCAGGTCCCTCCTGAATTGAATTTTTGATTTTGTTCGATTATCGTGCTATCAGGGTTCGAAAATTAGTTGCTGTACTTTTCTGGTTGTATCATGAGCTATCTTCTTAGTTACGCAGATCCTTGATTTTCCTTTTATCAATTTTCACTTTATGCTGATTTCGGGAGTTTATGAGTCTGGCTGGATGGAACTGTCAGACATACGAAGTTAACTAATTTCGTTCCTGAAGTATTTCTCAATTATTCGCAATTTTTCGATTCCAACGATTAAATGGAGCTGGGATAAACGTCGAAAAAGTATTCTGACCCAACCATCAACTCTTCAGTCATTTTCTAACTTTCGTAAGCTATTTAACCTCCAAGATTAAGGCGTTTTCCCCTCAACTGATGAATGCAGGTCTTAAGATATTGCTATGAAGAGTCGAAATTAGAAAATTCATTTGGAAAATCAGCAAAAATAGTATGGAAAAGAATTAGTCACTGGATATAATAAAAACAAGAACTAATCTAATCAAGCATTTGAAATTTTTTAAAACGTCATGAGAACACAGGGGTTAAAAATTCGGAAAACCAAGAATTAGGAAAAATTAGACATCAAAAAATGTATGAAATCAATCTGTTGAAATCGATTTTGAATTTAAGTTGAAAATTTGAAAGGCTCGGGCTAATCTGTACTGTGAATAGAATTTAAATTGAGAATAGCCCTAAATTATTTCTAGGATAAGGAAGTAAAATTAAAAGCAACATTTTCTACGAAAATGCTTCAGAATGATTTGAAGCTATGAATCATTACTTTTCAGTACCTTTTTGAAGAAAAATTTTACGTTATGAGATATTGTAACCCTCTACATTATAAAACTAATTTGATTGCACAGAAACCTAAATCGAGTTAGATAAGCTTTAGGACACGCTAACAGTAAAAAAACCCTTATACTTTACACTTTTATGCAACAACCATTGATTGTAGAGAAATTTAAAGGTCAGATTCGTAATCTAAAACTCAGGGGCAACTTTTTTTTAAAATTTGGCCCTCCGCAAATTTTTTGATACCCAATGCTCTGGGCGGAATAGTGCTTCTCAGTGTAAACTTTACACTTGTGTTAATAACGCAATATTGGGTATACAGAATAAGACAAACTAGGATCTGTAATGCCTAGGTCAGGGTACATTTTACGCATAATCACCATGTTCCGCCTATTTAGCGGATTAGCTGAAGAAATTTCGTTTTTCGTCTCGAACCCTTTACACTAAAACAACCACAAATCGAGAAATATTGCGTTAAAAAAATAAAAATTACACCGTTTGAGATATTGTAACCCTCTACATTATAAAACTAATTGGACTGCACAGAAAAAAATTGAGTTAGATAAGCTTTAGGGCATGCTAACAGTAAAAAACCCGTATACCTTACACGTTTGTGCGAGAACCATAAAGTGAATAGAAATTTTAAAGTCAGATTCGTAATCTGCAATTCAGGGGCAACATTTAAAAAATTGGCCCTCCGCAAATTGTTTGATACCCAATGCTCTGGGCGGAAATTTCTTCTTAGTGTAAACTTTACACTTGAGCTAATAATGCAATATTTGGTGCATAGAAAGAAAATAAACTAGGATCTCTAACGCTAAGGTCAGGGCATATTTTAAGCATAATTATCACGTTCCGCCTACTTAGCAGAGTAGCTGAAGAAATTTCGTTTTTCGTCTCAAACCCTTTACACAAAAATAATCACAGATCGACAAATATTGCGTCAAAAGAGAAAAAAATTTTACGGTATGAGATATTGGAACCCTCTACATTATAAGAGAACGTCATTCTGTAAGTGACCAGGTTGTAGTATCAGGTTTTGTGGGATGCACCTGTGCCCGAAATCATTAGGTTTAAATACCCGGCTTAAGCCGGTCAGATATTTTTTGGGTTTAAGCGAATGTGAACGAAAAGCTGCAAAACAGCATCCACTAGATGGATAAAAATGTCTGTATTTTCTAATCTTTTTCTTTAAAAATGTAGATAGTGTATCTACACGCATTTTGTGATTTCGAATGGAACGCTCTTTACCGTTTCGGAAAAGACCTAATGTTCGCCTAGTAACGAAATTTCGTGTTTGCTGTTTTTGATTCGGCGCACTAGCCGAGAAAGGAGTGAATATTCGTTTCCGGACCACGAGATCGTCCATTGAAAAGCGAAGGCGATTCACCTGCTTTGCCGTCATTGGTTCCACTAGCAAAGTCACGTATGCACCTTTGAGGTCCGTCACGTCAGCTAGCCTGTAGATTAAATCAATATTCCCTTTTTCCTCTTATCAAAAACATATGCGACGTGACCGCAATTCCAGTTAAGCCTGAGTTGAGATCGGAAAAAAATCAATATTGTATATAGACGCCGTCTATCTGTATTCTATCGGTTAGTTTAACAATTACGCGTATTTTAAATGTCGCTGTCATAAGCATTTTTCGGGTCTCTAGAATATTTTTGCTGTTCAGTTGGCTGTTTCGTCTTCACAAACGACGTTTTTGTTTTATTCTTTAGTGTACATAAAAGTTAGCAATTTAGCTACTTAGTGGTGCATTATATCGCAGGTAGTTTGACACGGCTAGACGGCCCTGATTATTTCTACAGTCCTGCTATTCAGGTGAATCTCTTTCAGATTATTTTCTTTCATCAAAATTCCATCACCCGTTTTCGAACCAAAAATCATAAAGATTAATATATATGTTTCATGAAGGATGACTGCTCAGTTGAGAGCTATGTGCTATTGTATTCATAGTTTGTTGTGCTCTTAGGAACCATTCCAATCTGCTTGACATTGGAAAACAAGTTTAAATAACAACTTGAGCTGTATTATATTTTTGGTCTAAAACAGGTCAACTGACCTCGAGTAAAGTTCCGGGATTACTTGATTACTACTGCGTTAGGTATCTGGGGTGTAGCTGCCAAAATCTCCATCAGGTACCGGTCAGCAATATTAGGACCGAGGAGATCAAGGCCGTAGGATTTTGAGGGTCTAGAGGTTGAATACAGGCGTCTCGCCCTAGCAATCTGACCAGCGCTAAGTGTAGCCGGGTACTTAAGTAAGCCCACCTACATAATCTGTCTCCGCCTAGGTAGCTGTATGTACTTCGGTACCGGCTGAGGCCGCATTATTGAATAAAAAACATAATCACGCGATGCAAGCAAAATACTTTTACATCTATTACATTTCTTTATACTTTGACTTGATAAGCGATTAGAGGTGCAGAATAATATTAATGTTTCTTCGAGAAACAGCATATTTTTGCAGTGCTTTTCAAAAATATTACTTGTGTTCCTTATCGCTCTACTACCATTTAGAAAATTTTGAAAATAGACTTAAATACTGGATCCTACATATTTTTTAGGCTTTCGATATTTAAAGTATTGCCGTTGTTGTGACTCAACGAATTCGTAAGGTGTTACCGTATTTATGTGTACACGTGAATAACAATTGCACATACAGCTAAGGGACTAGAGGGTCAAGAGCACGTTCGAAGTAATAAAATGAAAAATTTTCAGGGAAAATAAAACAAAATGATGGCAAAAAATTAATGAAGATAAAACATTTTCTACCAGTGCTCAAATGATCAGAAAGTGTGGACGCAAATACTTAATTTTGAATCTATTTTGGCATTTATATCATTTTTCGATGATATTTTCGTTCAAAAAAGTTTCCTGGCTGTTTTTAGTTCATTATGATTCAAAAGTCTCAAATTTTTAGCCATACGTGCCATATACAAATTTGTTGACTCTACTTTGCTTAATTTACTTAATTTTTCCATTTTTTCGGAATTTTTTATCTATTTATACTCTAGAAAGAATGAACATAAACGTAAAAACCAGTGTTTTTGACGTGTGCCAATCGTTTTTAGCCCAAAAGGGCATTTTGTAAAAATTTTTAGACTTAACCCCCTAAAATTTTAATGCTATACATATATATATACTAGCAAAGAAAAATGCTGCGATGGAACAAAAGAGATGAATATACTTGGAATTGTGGATTATTAAGGGTGTGAAAAGAGGGGACTAGAAAAGGCTACCTAAACTCGCAAAATCTGCTAAAAATCACTTTTTCACTAAGCAACGCAAAAAATTGAAGTATATTTTGTGGCCAACAGATTAAAATAAATATTCAACTATAAAAATGATTGAAAAAGCAGCACGTTAGCTATGCAGTAGCTATGGGAAACGATATTGAGGTAACTAACAGTCTTTCTAAGCCAATTAAATGAAATAGCCACGTCATTTTCACACAATTTGAGAATTTGAGTACATTTATGAGTATAACTTTTGATCCGCTGGTATTTGTTATGAGAATAAATACAATAAATGATCACAGTTCATTCAGCTTGCTCAAAAATTAGTCCATGTTTCATGTTATAACATGCCTACACTTTGACAGTCGGTAAAAGCTGATGAAACAGCTCACCATTGAATAACTCATTTCAGTGAAGTGAGGCTTTTTGAGATGAACTCAAGAACCACTGAACGAATTTTCATGAAATAAAGTGTTTTAGATAGACAATTTCAAAATAAAACTATTTTGCCAAAAAAAGTATAGCTAGCTTATGTCTACAGTATGCTAGGCTCGAAAAAGTGCTCAAACTTTGCTTGGTCACTACAGTATACAAGTTAAGTTTCATATTTCGAAAAATAGCAAAATAGTTAGATATTTTTGTGCCCTTAATTTCACCCCTTTTTGTTTTTCGTGTTTTTGAATAGTTCGTCCTGCAATTCCAATTTAATTTTTTTCCAATATGGCTGCCCCATAAGGTGTGCATTTTACTCGCGCTATTTTCCATATTTTTCAATGTTCAAGCACATTTTAGAAAGCCCAAAAAAGCTCGTTCGAACGATATCCTATTTGTCTGATTTACTAAAGAATTCCAGTTTTCCAATATTGCCGCCAAGAAGGCTGTCATACTGTAGCTTTTGATGTTTTTAGCTATTATTCTGTGAGTTTCTGACATATTTCAAAAATTTTTTCAGTAAATAGCTAGAAAATTTTATGTTCTTTCTAATGATTTTATGTTCTTTCTAATAATAATCCACAATTCCAAGTAATTCCAAGTATATCTCATGTTCTGAATATTTCTAGTTCTTTCAGGGAAGTTCAAAAACCTCAAAATTATTCATTGTATGGTGAAAACGACGCCAGTAGGAAACGCGTAAGTTGACTTGAAACAGACTACATGTAAATACCCTAGCATGAACGTAACGATTGTATGCACTAATCAATCGGCCCCTGCTTTGCTTGCTATAATGCTCAAAGCGAAAAAAACAACCTTAAATACAATACCACTTAGTTTTCTATCAATCAGGATACGAAGCTAGTCAGCGTTGCTACTTGCCAGCTATTTAAATAAAGTAAACGTAGATTTCGTTTATACACTCTTATCTGAAACTTTGAAAATTATTTAAAAAAGACACTTTTTTAGAGGCGGCAGAATATACTTCGATTTTTTGCTTTGCTTAGAGAAAGTGTGATTTTTAGCAGATTTTGCGACTTTAGGTAGCTTTTTCTAGTCCCCTCCTTTTACATCCTTAATAATCCACAATTCCAAGTATATTCATCTTTTTTGTTCCATTTTTCTGTGCTAGTACCCTACTTTTTAGCATGATTTGAGTACATCAGTCAGTAAACACATGCAGTAACATGCCGCAATAATGACAGCAGTCTTAGAACGCGGAAAACAATATTGTTTTTAACATCAGCATTATCCTTTTTGAAAAAAGACAACCTTACATTATTCGAAGAGATCAAAGTTTTTCAGCATAAACTTTACGCAAATATCAAGTGTAAGGAACACTAACGCTCAGATTTGGAAGTAAAATAAATTTGTAGTATAAACTACAAATTTTTTTAACAAAATTCATTGACAACAAATGAATAGTGCAAACTTTACACAACTACTAGGTGTAGAGAAAACTAACAGTCAGATTCCCAATTCTGATTTTACTCAGAACATTTTGAAAAAATTAAGCTCCCGCAAGGCTCTAGAACTAAAGTTAATATGCAGTGTAAACTTTACACAACCAGAGAGTGTTAAGAAGATTTTAGTCGGATTCGTAATTCTAATATTACTCTGATATTACGATTAAGATTGATGAAACAATTGGGTCTCCACAATAACTCGAGAACAAATAAACATCAGTAGTAAACTACTGTACACCACTGTTGAGTGTAAGCAAACGCACTCAACAGGCGTCTCACATTTGATTCCTGGTACATTTTGGGACTCAAGAAAAATAAAGCTTCCGCAAGGCTCGAGAACAAAAGTTAATATGCAGTGTGAACTTTACACAAACACAGAGTGTAAGGAAAATTTCAGTCGGATCCGTAATTCTGATATTACTCTGATATTACGATTAACATATATGAAAAAATTAAGTCTCCACGATGACCCGAGGACAAATAATAATACGATAAAAACCACTTTACACCACTGTTGAGTGCAATTAAATTGGCGTATCACGTTTGGTTTCTGGTTCATTTCAACACATGAGATGATGTCCAGACTCATTACCAAGAACTTTGCAGAAAAAAACAAGACAATTTAAAAAAAAACAACGTTTAACTCCTCCATTTTTTTCACTTTACACCTCCCGAAAAAGCTAAACATTGATGTAAACAAACGCAATTTGCTGTGACGCGTACCCCTTAGGAAGTACTTTAATTTTATCTTATTAGACCTCGCCCGACTTCTGAATAGAGAGAGTATGGCGAACAAAAAAATTGACAAACACGTATTTTCCACTGTCCACCACATTATAAACTTTAAATTCGGTTCGGGTAAGCTCATAACCCTTTGATTGTAGTACTTAGTATGTGCCAAACTTATGTTCCGCAAAATATTTGATATGATTTATCAATCTAAATGCGAAGAAAAACCTGTTTTTTCGCCCATTTGACACCCAAGATTTCGAACTTTACACCCCCATAAACAATTCAATGTTACGGTTTTTTGAACGCGGCTTGCTTCGATGTGTAGCCCTTAGAAGTTACGTTATTTCTAATTTATACAATTGATCTCAACTCATAATCGAAAAATATTGGCAGAGAAATCTTAGACAAAATCTGTTTTTTAATCATTTGCTAAAATGTAAAGTTTAAACCCCTGGTACTGAATGCGTATTGATTGTAGAAAAATTTGCTGGTAAGCACAAGATAGCCCTTGATCCGTAGTACATTTCTGTCAGAAAAAATTTCTTAAAACTCATAATCGGAGTTGTTGGCAGACATAAACAAGTCGAAAACTCGACCAAAATGTGTCTTTTCATCCCCAGATTTTCGCACTTTTTATACTTCCATTAGAGAACTAAGGCGAAATTCAAAAAACAAAAGGAGATTCATCTGCAGAACTCCTTCTTCTACAAATATATACCATTAAATTGTTTTAAGAGTCAATACTGAGTTGTCCACAAGCCTGGTAAAAAACCCCCGAAATTCGATGTATCTTATAACGTTACGCCAAAACTTTACACATTCTTTATACAGTCAGTTTTGAGTGTAAAGATAAACCAGAAAAGACTGGCAGCGAATTTTTTATTATTATTCGTTTAAAAAAACTGCACCTCCCAGATGTGTCCCGTTATAGCTGTAGGGGGTGCACAGGTGTTGAGGGTACCCAAGTATATTATAGGTACGCGCTAACGCGCTACCTATGATTGAATACTGACCCTGAAACAAAATAGTAAACATGAATTTAAAGTTTTACAAGACGATAAATGAAGTAACCAGCGGATTACTTAACCTAAATAGATGAATAAGTCAAATGAAGTGCATGGTTTTGCCGAAAGAATCAAAAAAATGAAAAAAGTCAGTATTCAGAAGATTTGAACCCATTATTCTTTTTTTAAATCCACATGAGAACGGATACGTCAGCCACTTGCACGAACTCAACATATCGGCGGTTTTAATACTTAGTCAATCATTATTTCGCTGTATTGTGGACAATAGATAAAAATCTAAAATCATTTCCCTACTTTCAAACAACATCCTATACTTATTACGCAGCAGGTTTTTTAACATGGCGACATAATGGAACATATGATTAGGTGCCTGTCTGTCAACACAATGCACGTTAAGTGAGTCTCGCAGCGAAGACTCTAGCTTGATTATACTATTTTGAAAAATATTTATTATTCTACTGAAGTTTAAGAATAGTGCATTTATGATAATTTAAATAATTATTTATTAAAGACGAGTCAAAAACCTCTGAAATAAGAAAAATCTGATCAAACAATATGCAATGCGGAGTTATCTATCGGCATTAGAAAATAGATGTAGATATATTCTCAAAGTTCACCTCTTCATACCTCAACAAACACTGGCTGTAGAGAAGTTTAAAGGTCAGATTCGTTATTCTGACCTTACAGAGAACATTATTTTTAAAATTTATCATCCACGACGCTCTGGGCGGCAAAAATGCTTTTCAGTGTAAAGTTTACACTTGCACTAATAACTGCAATATTGAGTTATAAAGAAACAAAATAAATTTTGACGTTGTAGCGCTTAGGACAGAGGCACATTTTAAAGCATAATTAGCTACGTTCTGTCTACTAAGTGGAGAATATGCAGGTAAAAATATCGTTTTTCGTCCCAGAACTCTTTACAATAAACCGCTTCTACAGATTTCAAGAAATAACTTGCGTTCAAAAGAAATAAAAAAACATGGTTCCTTGAGATTTTAGTAACTGTCTACACTATTGAAACCAATCAGACTGCATAGAATGCTAAAACTGAGTTAGATATGCTTCTGCACATGAAAACAGTAAAAGACCCGTCTACTTTACAGTTCCTGTTCAACAACTAATGAGTGTAAAGAAATTTTAAGGCCAGATGCGTAATCTACAGCTCGTGGGCAACATTTTTAAAAAAATTGGACCTCCGCAAATTATTTGATTTTTCGGTTTACACTCTAAACACTCATTGCTAAGTCGGTATTCAGTGTAAACAAAAAGAAAAGACGGGCATCGAATTTTTTAATTATCCATCGATTAAAAAAAACCGCACCTCCCAGATGTGTGCGGGTGTGCGGATTTATATATATATATATATATATATATATATATATATATATATATATATATATATATATATATATATATATATATATATATATATATATATATATATAAATGAATAAATAAATATATATATATATATAAATAAATAAATAAATAAATAAATAAATAAATAAATAAATAAATAAATAAATATATATATATATATATATATATATATATATATATATATATATATATATATATATATATATATATATATATATATATGCTAGCAAAGAAAAATGCTCCGATGGAACGAAAAAGGGAATATACTTGGGATTGTGAATTATCGAGGATGTAAAAGGAAGGAACTAGGAAAAATCTCCCTATGTTATATGCCAAAAATCGCAAAATATGTTAAAAATCAGACTTTCTCTAAACAATGCAAAAAATCGAAGTATATTCTGCGGCCTTTGAAAAATGTAAAAGTTTAGTAAACAATTGTTGTAGACATGTGTAAAAGAGTATCTACATAAGGTCTGTTGCACGTCAGCTTCCGTGTTTCCTACTGCTTTGAACCAACAATATCATCGATTGTCTTGAATGCATCGATACGTACTATTTCATTCAATTCGCTTAGCTACTGCATTGCTAATTCGCTGCTTTTTTCAATCAATTTTTTGGTAATTTGCATATTGCTTGCACTTTGACACTTAGAATGGCTGTATCTGCTAAGTGAAATGCTTAATAAAAATGAAATTCGAACAACTTAATTATGATTTGTTAACAATATTTCACTTTCAGTCACATTCTTAAGCAACTCAAAAGTTGAATGAAGTCTGCAAAAAGTTGCATTACGTAATATGCTTTTAAGATATTATGTCAATCAGAGAAAATTATTTTTAAAATAATACGTTTTTTCAGAGACCGCAGAATATACTTCGATTTTTTGCATTGTTTAGAGAAAGTCTGATTTTTAACATATTTTGCGATTTTTGGCATATAACATAGAGAGATGTTTCCTAGTCCCTTCCTTTTACATCCTCGATAATCCACAATCCCAACTATATTCCCCTTTTTTGTTCCATCGGAGCATTTTTCTTTGCTAGTACCCTACTTTTAATTAGCAAGATTTGGAAATACAATACTAGATTTCATTTACTGTGCGGTTCTTCTAATAATTGAATGGTTTAAACTTTACAAAGCTACTAGTTGTAGAAGATACAAACATTCTGATTAGTAATTCTTATGTTACGTAGAGCATCCTGTAAAGAAATATGTTTCCAAAACTTTCTAGAGCTAAACTTAATTTACATTTTAAACTTTACACAAGAGTGTAAAGAATTTTAGTGAGATTAATAATTTCGATATTGCTCTGATATAACGATCAGCATTTATTAAGGAATGAAACCTCTATAATGTTCTAAGAACAAATTAACATTAGGTGTTAATCACTTTACACTACTTTTCATGCGCTCCTAGCAGACGTATCACATCTGTTTCCATATATATTTTACGACTTTAGGTAAAAAATAAGTTACTGTGTGGCTCTAGAATGAAGCTTATTATATAGTGTAAACTTTACACTAGCAACGAGTGTAAAGAAGATTTTAGTCGGATTTGTAAATTCGATATTGCTCGGATATTACGATCAACATTTATGAAAAAATAACGTCTCCATAACGGTTTAATGACAAATAGACACAGATGTAAACCACTTTACATCACTGTTAAGTGTAAGCAAGCGCGCCCAGCTGACGTCCCTTATTTAATTCCATGTAAATTTTCAGATTTCGGCAAAAAATTTAGGTTATTGCAAAGCTCTAGAACGAAGATAAACCACTTTACATCACTGTCGAGTGTAAACAAACGCGCCTAGCTGACGTCCCTTATTTGATTCCATGTAAATTTTCAGATTTCGGCAAAAAATTCAGGTTTTTGCAAAGCTCTAGAACGTAGATTAATTAGCAGTGCAAAGTTTACACAACCGCCTAGTGTAGAGAGGATTTTATTCCGATTTGTAAATCTGATATTACTCGGATATTATTATCAACATTTATGAAAAAATTGCATGTCTACAATGGTCTGAGGACAAATAAACAATGAGTGTAAAGTACTTTACATCACTGTTGGATGTAAACAAACGCGCCTACGTGACGTCTCACGTTTGATTCTCTGAAAATTTCTAGACTCCAGGAAAAAATTAGGATTCTGGAATGCTCAAAAACGAGGATAAATACATATGTAGTGCAAACTTCATGTAAACACCTAGTGTAAAGATGATTTTTGTCAGATTCGTAATTTTGATGTTGTTCCAATATTACGATTAATATTAAGGAAAAAAATTAGGTCTCCATAATGTTCTATAGGCAAACTAACAATAGGTGTAAACCACTTTACAACACTGTAGAGTGTAAACATATGCGCCAGACTGGCATATCGAACGCATTTTAAACACCAAATTTTTGACTTTACACTCGCTAAATATTAATGTATAGACAATTTGCTTTGACATGTAACCGATATAAAGCACTTTATTTTTATTCTATTGGACTTATCCCGACTTCTGGACGGAGATAGTGGCGAACAAAAAACGCAACAAAAACGTATTTTCCATCATTTAGAACACTGTAAACTTAAAATTCCATACCGAACTCCCCATTGAGTTTAAAGAAATCCGGGTTGGTACAATTCGTAGCTTTTAAATCGTAGTACATTCCTGTGTGCCGAAATTCTCTTGCAAAAATTATTTGGTATGAGTTATTAATAAAAATTCGGAAAAAACGTGTTTTTCGCCCATTTTTTACCTCTGATTTCGACCTTTACACCCACATAAATAACTCAATATTGCGTTTTTTTAAATGCGGTTTGCTGCGATGTGTAGCCCCTGAAAGGCACTTTATTACTGCTGTATTCAATTCACCCTAACTCAAAAAGCGGAAAAATTTTGCAGAGAAATCTTAGTCAAAAGCCGTTTTTTTACACCATCAGCTAGAGTGTAAACTTTAAAACCCAGGATCTAACTCATCATAGAGCGTAAAAGACTTTGCTTATATGCAGAATGTAGCCCTTGATCCGCTCTACATTTCTGTCGGAAAATATTCTAAAAAACCCATAACCGGAGTTAGTATCAGACATAAGCAGGTTGAAAACTCGACCAAAATGTGCTTTTTCACCCCAAGATTTTCGCACTCTTTACACTCCCATTCGAGACCTAATGCGCATTTCAACAAACAAAAAAAAGTCAATTTGAAGCATCTCTTCCTCTACAAATCTGTGCCAATAATTTCTTTGAGAAGTCAATACTGAGTTGTCCACATGCCGTCTAAAAAACCTCCCAAAATTCATTTTATGTTATAACGTTACACAAAAACTTTACACCTTCTTTACACAGCCAGTTTTGGGTTTCAAGAAAAACAAAAAAACATGGGCAGCGAATTTTTATTATCTATCTTTTAAGAAAAACCGCAGCTTCCAGAAGTGTCCCGTTATAGCTGTAGGGGGTGTACAGGTGTTAGGGGTACCCAAGTATATTATAGGTACGCGCTAACGCGCTACCTATGAATATATATATATATATATATATATATATATATATATATATATATATATATATATATATATACTAGCAAGAAAAAATGCTCCGATGGAACAAAAAAGGGTAGAATATACTTGGGACAAAGAATTATCAAGGACTTAAAAGGAGGGGACTAGAAAAAGCTCCTATCTACAAATGTCACAAAATTTGCTAAAACTCAGAAATTTCCTAAACAAAAAAAAACGAGAGTAAGTAAATCAAAGGAAAAACCTACCTGTGCCTGAAACTGCAAGATCTGCTAAAAATCAGACTTTTTCTAAGCAACGCAAAAATCGAAGTATATTCTGCGGCCTGCAGAAGAAAGCAGCATCCTGTCGAACAAAGATAAAACATTGGGCTAGATAACTGAACCACTCACTCAGCAAAAGCAGATATCGCCATAGCTGAGCAGCGCCATATTGCAATATTTTTTTGGGTCAAAAAATAGTAATTATGGTATGTTGGAAAAACGGCAATTTTCGACGTTTCTGATTGAACACTGGTGCATACCCCTAACCTCCCATGCCTAATGGTTATCAGTTTACATGAGCAGGAATGAAATCCGGGTGGTCTGGTGGGATTAAACGCCCGAAGAGTACTGAATGGACGCATGCATTATATAAAAATCACAGTCTTTCGTTGCAGTATCGCAAATAATCATAGGAAATAGCTTTTTGTAATATTTATCTAGCCACAATATCGAATAAATCAACGTTGCAAGTGATTAGCAAAAACGCAGATTTGACATTTATTTTATAAGCTTTATATTAGGCATTCGACACCATACCTAGACGTAGGGGGTTTGGGAAGTATGCACCCCAAGGCAAAATACCCAACAAGAAAACGCAAATACCCAAGAATACCTCCAGAATTCAACTTTTTAAATCTATCTGCTCTTTTTGGGTTTTTTTGGCAGGTACCAATAGATAGAGCTCGACAAGAAACGTTCAAAAATGGAGTTTTCTTTGCCATAGCACTATTAAGGCCAATATTCCAATTTGAAAACCCCCTTAGAATTTTGGAAACGCCCACTGTATGGTGGGCAATATGAGAAGGTTCACCTATTTCTTTCAGAGGCCGCAGAATATACTTCGATTTTTGCGTTGCTTAGAAAAAGTCTGATTTTTAGCAGATCTTGCAGTTTTAGGCACAGGTAGGTTTTTTCTTTGATTTACTTACTTTCATTTTTTCTTTGTTTAGGATATTTCTGAGTTTTAGCAAATTTTGTGACATTTGTAGATAGGAGCTTTTCCTAGTCCCCTCCTTTTACGTCCATGATAATTCTTTGTTCCAAGTATATTCTACCCTTTTTTGTTCCATCGGAGCATTTTTTTCTTGCTAGTACCCAACTTTTTGTTAGCAAAAGATAGTAGTTATTCCTATCTTTGTCAGTGTTGTAGCGAATGTCATTAGGTACTGCTTATTTCTTAGCAATTTATACTTGCATTATTGTAAACAAACGCGCCCAACTGGCATCTCACACTTGATTTATTGTTTTTTTTTCGAATTCAAGAAAAATATTATGTTTTGCAAGGCTCTAGGTCAAAAGTTCATATGCAGTGTTTACTTACATACACAGAATGCAAAGAAGATTTTAGTCGGATACGTAAATCTGATATTACGCGGATATTACAATCAACATTTATAATGACATTACGTCTCAACAATGGTCTGATGACAAATTAACATTAGGTGTAAAACAATTTACAATACTGTTGTGTAAAAAAATGTGTGTAACCGACTTCTCACACTTGATTCCTTAAAAATTTCTAGTCATAAGGAAAAAAATAGGCTTCCGCAAGGCTCTAAAACGAAGATTAATATGTAGTGTAAACGATATGTTAACACCTAGTGTAAAAAAGATTTTAGTCAGAATCGTAATTTTAATATTGCTTCGATATTACGACCAAATTTTATGAATTTAGTAAGTCTCCATAATGTAAGGATAAATTAACATTGGTTTAAACCACTTTACTGAACTGTTGAGTGTAAACATACGCGCCGAAATTGCTTATCGAATTTGGTTTCAGGTTTATTTACAGACTTGAGAATCATGTCCCTGACTCATAACCGGAGAAGCTGGCAGAAACAAACAAGACAAAAACCTGTTTAAAGCACCCCATTCTTGACTTTACACTCGCTTAATATTGGTTTAGACATACGCGATTCGCTATGACATACACCCCATATAAGGCACTTTATTTTTATTCTATTGGACCTATCCTGACTTCTGAATGGAGAAATAGGCGAACAAAACCCAAACAAAGACATATATTCCATCATTCAGAACATTGTAAACTTTAAAAATCCGTACCGTATCCCCTATTGAGTGTAAAGAAATTCGGTTTGGTACAGTTTGTAGCTTTCGAGTCGTAGTACGTTTCTATGTGCAAAAATTCTGTTGCAAAAATTATTCGATATGATTTACCAATCAAAATTGGGGAAAAACGTGTTTTTTCGCCCATTTTTCACGTCTGATTTCGAACTTTAAACCCCCATAAATAACTCAATACTGCGTTTTTTGAACGCGGTTTGCTGCGACGTGTAGCCCCTAGAAGCTGCTTGATTACTGTTGTACTCATTTAAGTCCAACTCATAAGCGGAAAAAGCTGGCAGAGAATTCTTAGTTAAAATCTGTTTTTTACACCATCGACTAGAGTGTAAACTTTAAACCCCAGGACCAAACTCCCTATTGCGCGTAGAAAAGTCTGCTTGTAGGCAAATTGTAGCGCTTGATCCGCTCTACATTTCTGTCAGAAAACATTTTTAAAAACTCATAACCGGAGTTAGTATCAGACATAGACAAGTTGAAAACTCGACCAAAATGTGCTTCTTCACCCCCAGATTTTCGCACTCTTTACACTCCCATTCGAGAACTAATGCGAATTTCAACAGACAAAAAAATCATTCTGGAGCATCCCTTCCTCTACAAATCTGTGCCATTAATTTATTTGACGAGTCAATACTGAGTTGTCCACATGCCGCCTAAAAAACCTCCCAAAATTGATCCTATGTTATAACGTTACACAAAAACTTTACACCTTCTTTACACAGCCTGTTTTGAGTTTCAAGAAAAACAAAAAAATGGGCAGCGAATTTTTTTATTATCTTTCTTTAAAAAAAACCGCACCTTCCAGAAGTGTCCCGTTATAGCTGTAGGGGTGCACAGGTGTTAGGGGTACCCAAGTATATTATAGGTACGCGCTAACGCGCTACCTAGCTGTAGGGGGGTGCACAGGTGTTAGGGGTACCCAAGTATATTATAGGAACGCGCTAACGCGCTACCTATGATATATCATACTAGCAAAGAAAAATGCTCCGATGGTACAAAAAAGATGAATATACTTGGAATTGTGGATTATTAAGCGATGTAAAAGGAGGGGACTAGGAAAAATCTGCCTAAAGTCGCAAAATCTGCTAAAAATCAGACTTTCTCTGAGCAACGCAAAAAATCGATGTATATTCTGCGGCCTCTAAAAAAGTGTCTTTTTTAATAATGTTCGGAGTTTCAGATAAGGGTGTACGAAATCTATCAAGGTTACTCTTTTAAATTGCTGGCACCTGATTGATAGAAAGCTGAGAGGTATTGTATTCAAACTTGTTTTATTTTGTTATGAGCATTATTGCAAGCAAAGCAGGGGCCGATTGATTAGTGCACACAATCGTTTCGGGCATGCTAGTGTATATACATTTAGTCTGTTTCAAGTCAACTTACGCGTTTCCTACTGTTTTAAACCAACCATGTCTCCAATTGTCTTCGATGTTTGCTATTTCATTCAATTGGCTTAGAAGACTGTTAGTTTACTCAATATCATTTCCCATAGCTACTGCATAGCTAACGCGCTGCTTTTTCAATCATTTTTATGGTTAAATATTTATTTTAATCTGTTGGCCGCAGAATATACATCGATTTTTCGCATTGCTTAGAGAAAGTCTGATTTTTAGCAGATTTTGCGACTTTATGCAGATTTTTCCTAGTCCCCTCCTTTTACATCCTTAATAATCCACAATTCCAAGTCTATTCATCTTTTTTGTTCCATCGGAGCATTTTTCTTTGCTAGTACCCCACTTTTAATTAGAATGATTTGAGTACATCAGTCAGTAAACACATACAGTAACATGCCCTTATAATGACAGCAGTCCAAGAACACGGAAAACAATACTGTTCTTAACATCAGCATTATCCTTTTCAAACATGACAACCTTACATTATTTTAACAGATCAAAGTTTTTCAGCATTAACTTTACGCAAAATATCAAGTGTAAGGAACACTAACGCTCAGATTTGGAAGTAAAATAAATTTGTAGTATAAACTACATTTTAACAACAAATGATTAGTGCAAACTTCACACAACTACTAGGTGTAGAGAAAACTAATAGTCAGATTCTCAATTCTGATTTTACGTAGAACATTTTGAAAAAAAATAAAGCTTCCGCTAGGCTCTAGAACAAGAGTTGAGTGAATAATGAGTGTAAGCTTTACACAACCACAGAGTTTAAAGAAAATTTCAGTCGGATTCGTAATTCTGATATTACGATCAACATTTATGAAAAAAATTAAGTCTCCACAATGGCCCAAGGACAAATAAATATCAGATGTGTTAACGTAGACTCAAGCTACGTTCACTTTGCTTACTTAACCCGAATCTCAAGCTTATGCGCTCACACGGGGGTTCTCGCCCTTTTTAGGAGGTCGATCGCCAGCCGGCGATCCGGGGTAAGCTGCCCGGCCTATTCAAGGTAGCCCGTCCCTCTACGCACGCACCTAGTGAAACTTACTTACTTAACCCCTTTGAGATTAAGTACGTAATTAAAGTAAGTTCCCCGGAAACCTAATTGAGGGCTCAAAAAGATTATTATTCAACTTGTTTTGGACCGAATTCCGGTGCTTGAAAATATTAAGGGTTCGTAAGTATAGTGTAGCACAAGGACAGAATTCAACAGCACGGAAATTCAACCGAGCCCAGCATCGTTAATTAAATAATTAATTTTTACAATATTTTTTGGACAGAAAAATTATGAAGCAATTAAAAAGCGACAGCATGGAGGATACATGCTTCTGACCGTCGTGTTACGCTAATCGGGTAAAATCAAACAATGTAATTAAACAAGGGCACAAAGCCCTGCCAAAGGCATACAACAACTGATGCTAATTGGCACAAACACAAATGATTAAAAACAAAGCGTACGGCGAAAAGAAACGTGCACACTACCCAGGAAAACTAACAGACGAGTTCTGCAGCCAAGCAGATAAAAAGGCACGTACCGAGTCTGCTCACGTACGGCGACGGAAAGAAAAAAAGAAACGCTCAGCGTGGAAGCTGGCGGAGAAGGCTCTCAGGCTCAAAAACTAATTGTAAAATGTAAAATCATAAAGTGCCGTCAAACTGCGCTCGCTCGCAGTTTTAACTGACGCGGAAAACGAGGCGTAACAACACGAACCAAGAGATATGAAAAGGATCTATGAATACGACAGAAGGCCTATGGGCAAAAGCTTACGGTAAAGGTATGTACAAACGAGACAGGCACAAATATGAGCACACACATGATCTTTTAACACATGTAAGATATGATAACATACATACCAATTCGTACTCAAGTCGCATTAAGCCCGAGTGCCCATTTTCCTATCCCGGATTTTGATTGGAAATATGTGTGGGAAAGGAATGAAAAATATGATAATTTTTAGGGGAAGGTGGTCCTGGGCGACTCCCTTAAGCGTTGCGCTTAACGGTCGTGTACGTGCGTATGGAAATTGAGCACAAGAATGTACATATGGGGCAATCAATCGGTTTTTTCATCTGTTTCAAAAAAAACCAAACCGATTTTTTTTCCCAAAAAATTTTTTCAGTATAAAGTTTACAAACATAAGTTTGGCACATACAAACGTACTACAATCAAAGGGCTACAAACTGGCCCTAACCGAATTTATTTACATTACACTTTCTCTGTTCAGAAGTCGGGAGAGGTCGAATAGGATAAAAATAAAGTACTTTCTAAGGGGTGGCGAACAAAAATATGAAGTGAAGAAGTCGGGAGAGATCGAATAGGATAAAAATAAAGTACTTTTTAAGGGGTGGCGAACAAACATATGGACAAACACGTATTTTTCACTGTCCACCACATTGTAAACTTTAAAAAACTGAACCGAACGCCCCATTGAGTGTAAATAAATTCGGCTTGGGCCAGTTTGTATCCCTTTTATTGTAGTACGTTTGTACGTGCCGAACTTATGTTCCGCAAAATATTTGATATGATTTACTCATTGAAAACGAAAAACCTGTTTTTTCGCCCATTTTAAACCTCAGATTTCGAACTTTACACCCCCATAAACAACTCAATATTACGTTTTTTTGATCGCGCTTCGCTTTGATGTGTAGCTCTTAAAAGTTACTTTATTTTTATATATTTAAATTATCTTAACTCATAACCGAAAAAGTTGGCAGAGAAATCTTGGACAAAATCTGTTTTTTTACTCATCCACTAGAGTGTAAAGTTTAAACCCCTGGTACTGTGTATTAATTGTAGAAAAGTTTGAAGGTCTGATTCGTTATTCTGACCTCAGAGAGAACCATCCACGACGCTTTGGGCGGAAACAATTTTTTCAGTGTAAAGTTTATACCTGAACTAATAATGCAATATTGATTGTAAAGAAACAAAATAAATTTTGACGTGTTGCGCTTAAGACGAGGCAGATTTTATAGGTAGTTACCAGGTTCTTTCTACTTAGTGGAGAATATGGCAGGGAAAAAATATGTTCTGTCTCAGACTCTTTACAATAAACCGCCTCTTAATTCGAAAATATTACTTTTTAAGAAAAAATAAAAAAAGTTTCTCCTAGATTTTATAACCGTCTACCTTTTGAAACCAATCGACTGCATAGAATGTAAAACTGAGTTAGATATACTCTTACACATGAAAACAGTAAAAAACCGTCTAATTTACACTCCTGTGCAACAACCAATGAGTGTAAATAAATTTTAAGACCAGATTCGTAATCTACTAATTAGGGAAAACATTTTTGAAAAAAATTCATCATCAACGACTCTATGGACGGAAAAAATTTTTTCAGTGTAAAGTTTATACTTGCACTAATAACGCAATATTGATTGTAAAGAAACAAAATAATATTTGACGTGTAGTGCTTAAGACGAGGCACATTTTAAAGGTAGTTACCACGTTCTGTCTACCAAGTAGAGAATATGGCAGGGAAAAAATGTATTTTTGGCCCAGACTCTTTACAATAAACCGCCTCTAATATCGAAAATATAATTTTTAAAAAAATTAAAAAAGTATCCCCTAGATTTTTTAACCGTCGACCTTTTGAAACCAATCAGACTGCATAGAATGTAAAACTGAGTTAGATATGCTTGGCCACATGAAAACTGTAAAAACCGTCTAGTTTACACTCCTGTGCAACAACCAATGAGTGTAAAGAAATTTTAAGACCAGATTCGTAACCTACTAATTGGGGAAAAAATTTTTAAAAAAAATGGATCTCCGCTAATTATTTGAATTTTTGGTGTAGACTTTACACACTCACGACGCGCTCGGTATTGAGTGTAAACAAGAAAAAAATGGGGGCACTAAATTTTTCTATTATCTACCTTTAAAAAAAACCGCACCTCTCAGATGTGTGCCGTTATAGCTGTGAGGGGGGCATATATTGGGGTTACCCAAGTATATTATAGGTACGCGCTAAGGCGCTACCTATGATGTATGCAACGTTGACAGCTTTTCAAGCAAGATACTTGCATACCTACTTGCCTATGATGTACTATGTGTGCTTTGGGTATGTACAAAAGCTTGCGGGCTTAAGCTTGTAAGGACTGAAGTAATCAGCTGCAGATCGGAGTCGAGTTGCATTGTCGGCTAATACGCTTGTGTTAATAAGCTAGTGTGCTATGCGAAATTATATTCAAATACACTTTTTGAATTTGTGTAAAGAACGTAGTTTTAAGTGTCTTCTTTCGCTTACTACCGTGTTTACCACACGATAAAACATGGGCATGGGGGTCTGGAAGTCTGGACCCCGGATAATCCGGCGGACCCCTCAAAATCGATAGACCCTCAGAATTAAATTTAGATGCAATTTTAATATCTTTGCCCAATCGTATCCTTCCTCCGGACTTTGGCTGCTGCCTAGCCTAGCCATGTTCACGCTTTACACTTCTGAGGGGAGGATTCAGGTCAAGACCAGATTTTTCAATAAAAATGTCCATTTTTACTGGATTTCGAACTTTTAGCAGATATGGAGGCTTATCACTCTTTCATTGCTTTGATTATTCTGGAGAGTCACAGCAGGATTCGGCAATTAAGACAATATACTCGTGGCGACATTTGGGGGTCAAGCAGGACCCACGTTTCTTAAAACGAAGATTGCTAATGTGTGTATATCCGACTCGAATAATGCAAACTATAAAAACTGCTTATTGTTTGAGTCTTTACTGCGATATCGGAGTCCACGTCGAGAACAACGAAAGCTTAATCGACAAAATAAATGAATTTTTGCAATCATTTCCGATTAATTACAGTATTTGATTTATTTGCTTGACTCTGTTAAGGCTTGTTTGCTTGAAACAGGCAAGGAAATGAATCATTTGAGTATTAAATGAATCAATTTTATGCAATAAAGAGACTAGAAAAAGTTTGCGCAGGTGAGTGTGAAACGCATTGCGGAAGACGACTAGATTGATTATTTATTATCTCCTATGTTTGTGCACGCTGAACCATGTTTTCCAAAAATCATTTTGTGAATTCTTCAATGGCTATTGCGATGCTAAAACCAAAAATTTATAAATAAGCTAACGCGTATGATAAGATTCTACAAAATAAAGCATAAAAAGATCATACAGAAAATGATATCCTAACTATCAATTTGACACCATTGCCTATTCTGCGCAGAGCGCCGAAAAATTTTCTTTTAAATAAAAAAAGAGGTTAGAAACCTCTGAAAACATGCAGCCTTTCGTTTAGCATTTAAGTTCTGCTAAGACCAACAGCCCAGGTCATGGCATGAATTATGTTGACCCTAAAATTTTCAGATGGTCAAATTTGTAATTGAAAGGGAAAAAATTTTAATGTTCCTAATCAACTTCTGTACGCGCATTAAAAGAACATTTTTTTTAAAATTCAAAAATATAATTCAGAAAGACCAACCGGTTCTGTGGATTCTAGGATGTTCCTAGAGTCATGCTTTTTTCATTTAATGTAGTCGCATATGTTCACGTTTTTTTCGATATAAAAGAGCCGAAGAAGCAGCGTAAAAATCGGTCTTTAATTATTTCGCTAGCCCCGTTTACCGTGTCCTATGCCGGGGCATAATGAATCACTTTCGTGGCATTTTTTTCTGTTCTGTGTCCATAACTTTGTCTAGCCTCATTTTGGCTTCAGTTACATCGTTTTTAATGGTTTAGCTCGAAGAGGACTTATAGAGTAGTAAGGAATAGGCATATTTTAAGCTATTTACAATATATCACAAAATCTCAAGATGAGAAAATAAGCTTCTAATAAGAAAATGTAGTGGTTTATTCCTTTTCAGCTCTTTAAATGCATCCCCTGTATGTGTTTAACACAACAGAAATCTACTTTTTCTTGTTTTTGCATAATGTCCAATAGGTGCCTATTCTTATACATTGTGATAGTTTTTTGATAATACCCCTTTCGAAAATAATTTTCACAGAAAAAAGCATACATATTAAGAAAGAACATTAAAAATTGCACTAACTGAAAGTAATAGCCGTCAGATAATGTTAAGAAGGCATAGCTAAATATACACTAGGAGTTTATGCCATGATGGTGCACTTCGACTGCAAAAACATGATGGTTAACGGAGGGCTAGCGCATACATATCATAGGTAGCGCTTTAGCGCGTATCTATAAAATACTTGGGCAGCTCTAACATATGAGCCCCCTACAGCTATACCGGACAAATTTGGAAAATGCGGTGTTTTAAAAGATAGATTATAGAAAAACTCGATGTTGCATTTTTTGTTTACACTCAATACCGAGCTTGTAATGAGCGTGTAAAGTTTTGGCGGAACGTTATAACATTCACAATCTTTTGGCGGATTTTTTAGTCAGCTTTTTCAAAACTGAACGTTAATGCCTCATACAAGTCAATAGTATAGAATTGTACATAATTAAAATTCTCTAAAGCCCACTTTTTCGTTTTCGGAATTTCGAATTAGTTCTTGATTGAGAGTTCAAAGAGTGCTAAATTCTGGGGTCAAAAGGACCTATACATTTTGGTCGAGTGTTCGACTTGTTTGTTTTTGCCAAATTCTTCGTGTACGAGTCCCGTGGAAACCTGTTTACGGGAATGTTTACTGTGTTCCAATAATCGATTTAGTTTCTTATTAATGTCAAACTTCTCTTTCGTCATTGTTTTTATAAATGAATCATGACAGGCACACCATCTTATTATTTGCTGTTCGATACCACGATTTTCTTCAGTCTGGTTTTTTTTAAACTATGGACAATTAAAGAAGACATGAGTTTTTTTTGTTTCAGAGACTTATTTCAGGTGTTAAAGTAAAGACCGTGAAAATGTTGGATAGAATACACATTTTGGTCTCATTTTTTCATATTTTGCTTCTTTAAACAAGTCTTCGCTTTTAGGACGTACTTACTATTGAAAAAATCAAGTACCTACATACTCGTTTTTCACACTCAATACTTACTTAGATCTGCTAGTGTAAAGTTAACGCTCTGTGGTAAAAACATCTAATTAATTTTGAGCATTTTCCAGAAAATTCATAATTTCATCTTTAAATTTAAAAATTTATTTCATTTTGATTTAATTTTATTACTCCTTCTGTTATTCCGACTAGTCAAATGCTGGTATCCACCGCATTGACCAGCCACACATACGCAAGCCCCATTTGGTGGCTGCGCTGCGCCGTAAATGTGCTCAACTTTATGAGTCTTGCTTTACATAAGCTCTGCAATTTCAAACAATAGCTCACAGGATTCGTGAAATTCACATGTCGGCGCCTGAACGTACATATGCCTAATTTTATCGAAGCTTCGCAATAATGAGGAATTCAGCAGGTGTTACTTGCATTAGCACTTCAAATGTTAATCCAGAGTCAGCAAGGCTATTTTGCTCAACAAACATTCATGTATCCTGATTGCCCACCGCCCGGCTATGACCCATTGACTCAATTTAGTCATTTTTCCGTTTGTTGGACCGAATTTTCTGTTTTATCATTTTTTCTTGTTATTTTATCATTACGCCATATATTCTGTATTTTAATGCAGAATACCATACGTTGCATTACGTCACGTCATAATTTTTGTGCTTTATTGTGTCTTAACTTTATGTGCATTATTTTCGCTTAATTGTTTTCTCATCATTTTACCGTCTTGTATTTATCAAAACTTTGTACCCCAACCGCAACTCTGCCTCTCTATGACTTCCATTTTTACCTCATTTCTCATATTTTCCCCAAAATTACTCAAAGTATACACTATGTACATAGTTACTTTGCCTAAAAATTTCTCAATTTATCCATCATTCTATTCCTAAATTTTAACTTATATTTTACCACCCAACTATAATAATTTACTCTACACAAAAAAACGACGTTTTTAATACGCAGCAAGTTATAGCTATGGAGTGGACCAGGACCCGGTAGCTCGACTCGACCATTAACCAATGTTTACCTTAACGTTAATGGTCACCTTAAGCAACCATTAATTAGTGGTCGCTTCAAGTCCGATTTCCACCTTAAGGGAACCATTAAAAAAATCTGGTTGCTCGACTCAACCATTAAGCTCGACTTTAAGGGAAGTCTAATGGTCGATTTAAATTTCGGTTGCTGAACTCCACCTTAGTGCAGCCATTAATTCAAACTCAGTTTTTTAATGTCTACCTCAAAACCGGTTGCTCGACTGAAACCTTAACGCTCCCATTAAGCGTTTAATAGTTTCTTTAAGGTAAATTGGCTTGCTTGGCTTCACCTTAACGACTTTAATGGTTTTGTTAAGGTTCATTCTTTAAGGTAGGTAGAGAGCTACGTTAAAGAACTCATTGATTGTTTTTCACATTGAAAAATGGCGCTTCTTCCTATCGTCCCGATTTTTAATATTATGACAATTTCTCGCCGTTCGAAGTCAAAAGGAAGTCCTTTTACTAATTTCAATGACGACGAATTTCATGACCGATTTAGATTTAGCAAGCTATCCTTAATACTGAAGATTTCATAACTATAATATTAGTTCATCTTTTTTTCTAGTTGCAGACAAGGAATCTATGAGCGCTGCCTACTGACAATGCGAATTGCAGAAAAATGGCTGATACAAACTTCATCTTAACATAAATGGAAATTTTTTTAACTATTAAATTTTTCCAACTACATAATTTTATGACAATAAAAACACGGTTTTTATAGAGACTCCATGTATGCAATTATCGTTTTCACGAGATAACTCAATGATTACATTTCACACTTGAAAAGTAAATCTTCTTTCATTATTCTTTTATTTAGTAATATGATACATGCTCGTCGATCCACTGTCAAATGAAATCCATTGGTTAATTTTAATGACAATAAATTTTAATAAAGATTTTATTCAGGTATGGAAAAAACCCAGATTTGGAAATTTTGAATTTTGGGTTTTTGGGTTTTTTTTCCTGGTTTTTTTTGAGTTTTTTGTGCTTCATTCAACTTTTATTGGGTTTTTTAATGGAAATGACAACTAGAGCTACATCAAGTAGCTAGGAATACTCCAACAGCTGCAAGACACGAGATATACAAAGAGCAACAACTTCATTCAGCTAATATTGAAATCCAACAAAAAAATCGATCGTTGACTGCGGTTGCCACATATATGTATTTATCTTCCTCATCAATGCTCGGACATTACCAGATTTTAATCAAAAAATGCACTGGCTCTCAAAAAATATTGGGAAATAGAAAAATTGGTTGAACTCAGAAAAGTGTGGGCTATTGAGGTGGCTGAATAAAAGCGCCTTCTTTTGCAGCATGGGATGGCAATTGAGAACTAGAGGCTGAGATTTTTGAGCAAGGCATTGTATTGACCACCCTGAGGTTGGTTGGCCTTTACTAGTCGAAGGATCAGCATAAAGCAAACAAAAAGAGATTGGAAATACAATTTGAATCACCTACAGTATTTATTTCAGTCTATTTGAAAAATTGGTAATCTGTGGATAAACAACAAACCCAAGACCCAATGATTTTTTGCACCCAAAAAAACCCACAAAAAACCCAGAAAACCCAGATTGAAAAAACCCAGCCTTACCAACCCTGATTTTATTCGAGAACGAGTTTTTTAAGTTGGCTTCTTCATTTTTTTTAGCTGCTGCCGAAAATGCGCTAAAATCAAAATTGTATTTCCCTATTTTTATTTCTCTATTTTTTAAATTTCCATATCATCGCAAGCAACCAATTATGTTTTACTCAGACTAACGAGCGTTTTCATTTGTTTTCCTAATTAAGTGCATCGCTGTCACTTCAATCCATTATCAGCCGAATTCGAACCAACACCAAAAGTCAAGCGTTAAAAGAGTAAAATAAAAGAAAATCCGAATTTTCAATGAGTATGGTTCTCAAAGTTTAATATCTATGTATTTTAACCAAAACATTAGAATTCTCATGGAATGCGTGTGAACTTAACACAACCATTAAAGTTCTCTTAATGCAACCATTAAGCTTACCTTAACGCTACCATTGGATTTCCCTTAATGCAGCCATTGAAGGTTTTTGCTAATGGTTTCTTTAATGGGATCCTTAAAATTCCCTTAACAAATGCTCGAACATTAATTAATGGTCGTGTCGAGCAACCCGATTTTTACGAACCTTAACGAAACCATTAGTTAAGGTTTTACCTTAACGTTAATGATTTCGTTAAGGGAATCTTAATGGTCGTTGGCATTAAGGTGGAGTCGAGCAACCGGCCGACCATTAAAAATTAATTTTTAATGGTTAGCTTTTATTAAGGTGAAGTCGAGCAACCGGGCCCATGAGCACTTTGCAAGGCAAAGATTTTAGTCGGATCTATAATTCTGATATTTTTCTGATATTACGATTAAAATTTATGAAAAAATTAAATCTCCACAATGACCCTAAGACAAATAAGTATTAGCTGTAAACCACTTTACACTACTGTTATGTGTAATCAAACGCGCCCAACTGACGTATGACGCTTGACCCCTGATACTTTTTAAGACTTGTGATCATGTCCAGATTTATAACCGGAGAAGTTGGCAGAAAACAAGACAGAAACACGTTTATCACATCCAGTTTTTGATTTTACACCTAAAAAATTGAATATTAATGGAAACAAACTCAATTTGTTTTGACGCGCACCCCTAAGAAAATACTATATTTTTATTCTTTTCTACTTATCCCGACTTCTAGACGGAGAAAATGAAGATCTAAAAAGGGACAACATTGTATTTTCCATCATCCACCACATTGTATGATTTAAAAATCTGAATCTAACTCCCCATTGAGTGAAAAGAAATTCGATTTGAGCCAGTTTGTAGTCTTTAAATCGTAGTGTGTTTGTATGTGGAAAAATTCTGTTCCAGGAAATATTTGAGATATTTACCAATTAGTGTTTTTAAGCCCCTGATTTTGAACTTTAAAACTTCATGAATAATTCAATATTGCGTTTTTTTAAACGTGATTTGCTGCGACGTGTAGCCCTTAAAAGGAACTTTATTCCTATTTTATTCAATTTATCCTGACTTGCTGAAAGGTTGACAGCGGAATCTAAAAGGCAAAATCTGTTATTTACACCATCTACTGGAGTGTAAAAATTGAACCCTTAGATCTAACTCCGCTTTTAGTGTATGAAAGTTTGCAGGTAAGCCAAAGGTAGCCCTTGATCCGTATTACATTTCGCTAGATAGGTTTTCGGGGGACTGACATAAACAAGTCAAAAACTCGACCAAAATGTGTTTTTTCAACCCTAAATGTTTACACGTTTTGCACTGCCACTCTAAAAATAAGTAATTTAAAAAAATATCGTATCAAACTTACTCAATTGGCTGTAATGTAGAAAGACCAGAGTAAACAGAATGCAAAACTGAGTTAGAAATGTCGTGTGACCAAACAACATTTAAAAAGTATGTTTATAACGTTACAGTAGAGAGAAATTGGTTTGATTTGGTTTGAGTTCGCTTCTGTACCAGTTTGTAGCCTTCAAATCATCGTACGCTTGTATGTGGAAAACTACTGTTCGCAAAATATTTGAAATATTTACCAATCAAAATGGGAAAAAAACGTGTTTCCTCGTCCATTTTATACCCACTGATTTCGAACCTTACACCCCCGTAAATAATTCAACATTGCGTATTTTTAAACGCGGTTTGCTGCGACGTGTAGTCCTTAGAAGGTACTTTATTTCCAATTTATTCAATTTATTTAGACTTATAAGAGGAAAAGCAGGCAGAGAAAACTTAGACAAAATCTGTTTTTTACGCCATCCACCACTCTTCCATCATAATCGAGAACTAATGCGAAATTTAAGAAACAAAAAATTATTATCCAGAGAATTCTATCCTTTACAATTCTATACTATTAGTTTGTATGAGGAATTTACAGAGAGTTGTGAACATGCTTATGAAAAACCATCAAAATTCGCTATATGTCATAACGTTGCACCAAAACTTTACACGCTCACCACTAACTCAACATTGAGGGTAAAAAAAGAGTGCACAATCCTTTTTTATTATTTATCTTTTAAAAAATTGTACCTCGCCGATGTATGTCCCGTTACAGGTGTAGAGAAAACTAATAGTCAGATTCTCAATTCTGATTTTACGTAGAACATTTTGAAAAAAATTAAGCTTCCGCAAGGCTCTAGAACAAGAGTTGAGTTAATAGGCAGTGTAAACTTTACACAACCACAGAGTTAAAAAAAATTTCAGTCGGATTCGTTATTCTGATATTACGATCAACATTTATGAAAAAATTAAGTCTCCACAATGGCCCAAGGACAAATAAATATCAGATGTGTTAACGTAGACTCAAGCTACGTTCACTACGCTTACTTAACCCGAATCTCAAGCTTATGCGCTCAAACGGGGGTTCTCGCCCTTTTTAGGAGGTCGATCACCAGCCGGCGATTCGAAGGTAAGCGGCCCGGCCTATTCAAGGTAGCCCGTCCCTCTACGCACGCACCTAGTGAAACTTACTTACTTAACCCCTTTGAGATTAAGTACCTAATTAAAGTAAGTTCCCCGGAAACCTAATTGAGGGCTCAAAAGATTATTATTTAACTTGTTTTGGACCGAATTCCGGTGCTTGAAAATATTAAGGGTTCCTAAGTATCGTGTAGCACAAGGACAGAATTCAACAGCACGGAAATTCAACCGAGCCCAGCATCGTTAATTAAATAATTAATTTTTACAATATTTTTGGACAGAAAAATTATGAAGCAATTAAAAAGCGACAGCATGGAGGATACATGCTGCTGACCGTCGTGTTACGCTAATCGGGTAAAATCAAACAATGTAATTAAACAAGGGCACAAAGCCCTGCCAAAGGCATACAACAACTGATGCCAATTGGCACAAACACGAATGATAAAAAAACAAAGCGTACGGCGAAAAGAAGCGTGCACACTACGCAGGAAAAGTAACAGACGAGTTCTGCAGCCAAGCAGATAAAAAGGCACGTACGGAGTCTGCTCACGTACGGCGACGAAAAGAAAAAAATACGCTCAGCGCGGAAGCTGGCGGAGAGGCTCTCAGGCTCAAAAACTAATTGTAAAATGTAAAATCTTAAAGTGCCGTCAAAACTGCGCTCGCACGCAGTTTTAACTGATGCGGAAAAAGAGGCGTAACAACACGAACCAAGAGATGAAAAGGATCTATGAATACGACAATAGGCCTATGGGCAAAAGCTTACGGTAGAGGCAGTGGCGGATCTAGGATTTTCCTAAGGGGGGGGGCGGTACCCCTAAGGGGGGGGGCGGAACCCTGACTTGGGCGAAAAAATTAGCCGTTTTAACCCGAAAATCGCTAAAAATCGCTTAAAAATGCTTAATTTTGCGCACTTTTTTGGGCCAATGAGGAGGCGGCCGCCCCCCCCCCCCCCTAAATCCGCCCCTGGGTAAAGGTATGTACAAACGAGACAGGCACAAATATGAGACACACACATATGATCTTTTAACACACGTAAGATATGATAACACACACACCAATTCGTACTCAAGTCGCATTAAGCCCGAGTACCCATTTTCCTATCCCGGATTTTGATTGAAAATATGTGTGGGAATGGAATGAAAAATATGATAATTTTTAGGGGAAGGTGGTCCCGGGCGACTCACTTAAGCGTTGCGCTTAACGGTCGTGTACGTGCGTATGGAAATTGAGCACAAGAATGTACATCTGGGGCAATCAATCGGTTTTTTCATCTGTTTCAAAAAAACCCAAACCGATTTTTTTTTCCCAAAAAATTTTTTCAGTGTAAAGTTTACAAACATAAGTTTGGCACATACAAACGTACTACAATCAAAGAGCTACAAACTGGCCCAAACCGAATTTATTTACACTCCACTTTCTCCGTTCAGAAGTCGGGAGAGGTCGAATAGGATAAAAATAAAGTACTTTTTAAGGGGTGGCGAACAAAAATATGGACAAACACGTATTTTTCACTGTCCACCACATTGTAAACTTTAAAAATCTGAACCGAACGCCCCATTGAGTGTAAATAAATTCGGTTTGGGCCAGTTTGTAGCCCTTTGATTGTAGTACGTTTGTATGTGTCAAACTTATGTTCCGCGAAATATTTGATATGATTTTCCAATTAAATACGAAAAAACCTGTTTTTTCGCCTATTTTACACCTCAGATTTCGAACTTTACACCCCCATAAACAACTCAATATTACGTTTTTTTGAACGCGGTTTGCTTCGACGTGTAGCCCTTAAAAGTTACTTTATATTTATCTATTTAAATTATCTTAACTCATAACCGAAAAAGTTGGCAGAGAAATCTTGGACAAAATCTGTTTTTTTACTCATCCACTAGAGTGTGAAGTTTAAACCCCTGGTACTGTGTATTAATTGTGGAAAAGTTTAAAGGTCAGATTCGTTATTCTAAGCTCACGGAGAATATTTTTGAAAAAAATTTATCATCCATGACGCTCTAGGCGGAAAAAATTTTTTCAGTGTAAAGTTTACACCTGCACTAATAACGCAATATTGATTGTAAAGAAACAAAATAAATTTTGACGTGTAGCGCTTAAGACGAGGCAGATTTTAAAGGTAGTTACCACGTTCTTTCTACTAAGCGGAGAATATGGCAGGGAAAAAATATTTTTTGTCTCAGACTCTTTACAATAAACCGCCTCTAAATTCGAAAATATTACTTTTTAAGAAAAAATAAAAAAAGTTTCTCCTAGATTTTATAACCGTCTACCTTTTGAAACCAATCAGACTGCATAGAATGTAAAACTGAGTTAGATATGCTCTTGCACATGAAAACAGTAAAAAACCGTCTAATTTACACTCCTGTGCAACAACCAATGAGTGTGAAAAAATTTTAAGACCACATTCGTACCTACTAATTAGGGAAAACATTTTTGAAAAAAATTCATAATCCACGACGCTATGGGCGGAAAAAATGTTTTCAGTGTAAAGTTTACACTTGCACTAATAACGTAATATTGATTGTAAAAAAACAAAATAAATTTTGACGTGTAGCGCTTAAGATGAGGCACATTTCAAGGGTAGTTACCACGTTTTGTCTAACCAAGTGGAGAATATGGCAGGGAAAATTTTTTTTGTCTTAGACTCTTTACAATAAACCGCCTCTAAATTCGAGAATATTACTTTTGAAAAAAAATTAAAAAAAGTCTCCCCTAGATTTTTTAACCATCTACATTTTGAAACCAATCAGACTGCATAGAATGTAAAACTGAGTTAGATATGCTTGGCCACATGAAAACTGTAAAAAACCGTCTAATTTACACTCCTGTGCAACAACCAATGAGTGTAAAGAAATTTTAAGACCAGATTCGTAACCTACTGGTTAGGGAAAACATTTTAAAAAAAAATGGCCCTCCGCAAATTATTTGAATTTTTGGTGTAAACTTTACACACTCACGACGCGCTCGGTATTGAGTGTAAGCAAGAAAAAAATGGGGGCACTAAGTTTTTTTATTATCTACCTTTTAAAAAAACCGCACCTCTTAGATGTGTGCCGTTATAGCTGTGAGGGGGGACACAAATTTCGCACTCGCTGTGAAAAACATATAAGAAAAAAGATTCTACACGTGATGTGTATTAACATGTGAGAAGTACTAAATGTTAATATTCCGTAGTATGCTGAAATATATGCCACGTTCTGTGTAATATTTTGTTCACGGATGTAGAATTATATATGGAGTAAAAGTTTATTGAACCACATTGCTAAAATGACCTTATCATTATAATTGGTATTTCGAAGACAATTATAAATTTAAATTTTTGTTGCTCGCTGTATAATTCTCTTTTTTATTGTGTCATTTATTCATAACGTTACCTGCTACAAATATTCACTGCATTCACAGGCACGTTCCCAGACCTATAGCTTGCGAGCCTAGTACTAGTGTAGAGTTCACAACGATGGTTACCTTGAGATTTAGTTGGTTGAACAAGGTAATTTTTCTACAAACTGCTCTCCTTAAAATCTGGATTAGGCATCTAAGTTTAGATTTTCTCTGAATCGATGGTTGCCTAAAACTTACACTATAAATTAATTTTTATTTTATAACATTATACAAAGTAAGTTTTCGTAAGAACTGTATTCCATGACATCAGGGTAAAGAATCAGATAAGAAATGACTTGTTTGCAATGTGGATGTTAACTAAAAAGGCGGAATAAGACGTTTTGGCGCCAGACTCTTTGTAATATTATTAATTTTTTACATTTCATTTATGATTAAAGCGTAATACAGATTCTGAAAGCCCATACAATTTTCTACATGATGGTATATATTATTTTCAGAATATCTTTAAATTTAGTGAGATAATTAAATGCATCTAAAAATATACTGGATTTTCTACAGTTTTTCAGTCGTACACAAATGAATACTCATCGAATCGAAAAGAACAATATGCTATTTTGTAGCTTGTAGAACCTGCTTTCTGAATACATAATTTATTTTAAAATTGAAGCAAAAAGTGATTTAATTAGAGTAATTTATAAGTTGCAGGCGCCAGAACGGCGGCGCCAAAACGTCGTAGACACCGAAAAAGAACAGACTTGTCTTCTGCATTGCTCGACTTTAGCATTTCATTCAGCTGCAGTGTATTATTTTTCCCTAAGTTTACGCATGTCAGTCTGGCATGACGATGTAGATTTGCTTTGGCATCGTATATTAGCTATTCCAATTGTTTTTTTAAACATGCACTTTTGCATGTGTGTTGCATGGTTATCTCGCTAATTTATATGCCTTAACGTCTTCTACATTCTTAGATACATTGCCTGTTCACACAAGTTTAGTGCCTTTTCGCGTTTTTGTTTATACCATACATCGGTCGTGGACTTGAGTCTACATAAGGTTAGTAAACAAAATAGGTTGTCGCCTATTCAATTCAGATTGATCAGTTCTTTTTATAGCGCAACCTTTTTCTCTAAGCCGCGCAATATATTTCAATTTTGATGTTGCATCTAGAAGATCTGATTTTTAGCAAGATTCCTACAAGTCAGCTATGTGCCCAGGTTGCGCACACAGCCAACTTTTTCCTGCTCTCTTCCCTTATAACTTCAGTAATCCGCAATTCCACTTGTATTTGTCCTTTTATCGTTTTATCGGAGCATTTTTCCTCGTTAGTCAATAAATATCTACTTAGGGAGTGAAAGATGCATATAAACTTCAAAGGAAAATGAAGTGTATTTATTTCAAAAACTCAAGCACTGATTTGTTGGGATACTTTGTCACAACGCCATCCCCCGCGTCCCACCCAAAAATATCCTTAGCAATAAGTCTGAACATTCAGGAGCACTGAGTGCTCAGCGGAGGTGAATATGAAATAAAAGAGAGCTATGATATGCTAAATAAAAATAGGCTGAGAAATTTTCGGAAATTTCACGTTTTTCCATAACTTGACGTTTTGTGAAGGGGAAAATCTGCAGAGACATCATTTGGCGATGTCTTGTTTTCGATGGACATCTATCCCTCACAATACCTCCTCACCACAACTCGTCCCTGAGACTATTCGTCCCTTACAATTCGTCTCTCCACAATTCGTCCACGCTACAATTCGTCTCCCCACAACTCGTCCCCTGGAACGCATGTTTCTATAAATTATTTACAGCGTTTTCAGTAGGTAGGTGCTCGTATAATTGTTGTTGCTTAAATATGTGTTGATCATTGATTAGATGTGTTGATGATGAGTCGAACAATCAGCTTATTAAGATATTTAGCTGATTTCTCAGTAAGAAGTATTTAAGTTTCAGCGATCAATAATGATATGAGCACAATTGATACAGTAGAATGTATGATTCCTTAGCACAACAATGACATTGCCTAAAGAAAACAGAATTAGCAAGAACGATTTTACAATAGAATCTAAGCTTCGGAATTGGGCCACAATGTACTTCAGGTAGTCAATCTGAAAATTTGATTTGAAATCGCTTAATATTATCTGCTTGAAAGAGTAGATTATCTGCTCAAAACGCCTTGAATGCCTCAGTAAAAAACATTATTAATTGCCGAGACTACTACGAAATAGTATGCACTTTTTGCAAATAAATCAGTTAAACGTTACTAATAAGCTGATTGCATCGCATTTATCGTAAATACTCATACCTACTTCTAATGTGTGGTCGACGCAAGGATAAGAATGCCTATATAGTTAAATTAAAATGACACGTACGTGTAACTAATGTCTGTGTCACACAATTTTTCACATAAATTTAAAACTTTTTCAAAAACATTAAGCCGACAGCATATGGCATGTTACTATGAATCAATTGAATGCAGGCAGACATGTAATGGGGGATCTCCACCACACGTGGACGTGGGAGTATGCCCCTTACAGAAGGCCGAATGCCCCCAGAAATCAAAACACGCCCAGAATTTAATTTTTAAATTTTTTTGGTTTTTTCGCAAGTATTTGATGAAAATGGGTAGTGCTTGATGAGAAACGTTGATGAATGGTATTCTTTTCGCCATATTACCATTTGTAAGACCAATGCCTGAGCTTTGAAAAATCATACACCCCCCAAATTTCGATGCTGCCGACCTATGATCTCCACCCAAAGTTGGTTGTCTCCCAACATCCTCCAGAGCCATAAATTTCAACTTTACAGTTTTTGGAAAAGAATTGAATTGTTTGGCCCTTTTTAAGTGTTTTTGGCCGTTTTTGGCCGAAAATTCGAGGTCATCCCCCCACCCCCGCCCTTCAAAAAATGGCCGGAAACACCTCCTCCCAAAATTTTGAGCCGTTGCATGTATGATTCAATGAATTAAACCAGCGCAATCCGTGAGCTTGTTGTTATTGAATACTTTTAAATTTCATGCCTGAACTTATATATAACACAGTATTATGAACATGCTGCAAGCAATTTATAAATGGAAAAATTTTTAAAAAGGCATTTTTTATCATTATAATGAGAAATTCTTTTCGGGCGGGGCGGCAAGTTGTGAAGGGACGAATTATGGCGGGGACGAATCGTGGATGGGCAAATTGTGATGGGAACGAAGTGTGGGGGACGAGTTGTGTGACGTTGACAAATTGTGATTCGGACGGATAATGAAGGACGAAATGTGTAGAACGAATTGTAGGGTATGAACTTTCCACAAACCGATGTCAAAAAACGTAGAAAAAGCGTCAAATTTTCTATAAATTAAAACTTTATTCCTAAAATTACTTAAAGAATTCCATTGAAACAGTGCGTATAACACCACGGTTTGATATTCAATGGTACCTTATTGTGGAATTTGATTTATAAATTAACATTAAGGACAGATTCATGTGGATGAAAAGAAAACGGTTCCTTATTTGCAAGAATATTTCCCTCGCGACGCTTACTTTGGTTATTGCTCAATGGATACTAATTAAGGTCATCTTTCGTACTGAAAAGCAAGTGTTTTTATCCGGAGATCACATCAACCCACAAAGGTATGTCTATAGCGCACTCAAAGCTTCGAAGGTAGCACGTTAGGCGCGAGTCTATCACGTACCTGGACCCCCCGACTCATGAGCACCCACACTACAGCTATAACAGCCAAGAACGTATCTTTGGGGGGACAGGGGGTTCGGACCCACAAAATTCAGAAAAATCGGAATAAATAGGACTTTTTAAACATTATTTTGTGCTATTTTTGGCCTTTTTGGGCTTAGTCCCCCCAAAATTGGTGTTGGTCCCCCCAAAAATAGGACGACCAGCTACGTGCCTGATGACAGTCATGAATGTAACAGCTGGAAGCTTTTGGGGTCTCCAGCCATTTTTAAAGGTAAGGACAAATAATGACTCCAATTTTGGCCAAAATAGCAAAAACACTTAAAAATGGCAAAAAAAAGTTTTCGCCAAAGATGAAGGGGCAGAGAATAAATTTTCTGGCTTTGGAAGATGGGGAACCAACCATCTCTAGTAAGGGGATTCCCCATCCCAACTGTGAAATCTAGAAAACAGCACATTCCTGAGGAGTGCAATTTCGTTTGGATGATAGTAGTATACCGTGCGACCCTGGGGTTACAATGTTATAACATAGCCCATGTTATAAGATAGGTGGAACTGGGTTCGGGAACTTTTTCCTGTGTTATAGTATAGGCGGCCGTGGTAGGCAGCTGGAAAATGGGGGTTGAAATGTGCGCCCTGGGTTGGGAATGTGCGACCTGAGGGGGTTCCCTGTGTTATAATATAGGCGGGGGTTTGGGTTGCGCCCTGAGTGCGCCCTGGGTATTTTGCCGAAAAATAGTTGTCCCTGGGGGGATGAGGTAGTTCCGGAACTTTCAAAAAGTTATCCCTGGGGGAAGGGGTAGTTCGGGAACTTTCAAAAAGTTGTCCCTGGGGAAGGGGGTAGTTCGGGAACTTTCAAAAGTTGTCCATAGGGATGGGGGTAGTTCGGGAACTTTTGTCCTTGGGGGGAAGGGAGTTCGGGAACTTTCAAAAACTTATCCCTGGGGGAAGGGGGTAGTTCGGGAATTTTCTAAAGTCCCTAGGGAAGGGGGAAGTTCGGGAACTTTCAAAAAAGTTGTCCATAGGGATGGGGGTAGTTCGGGAAGTTTTGTCCTTGGGGGAAGGGAGTTTGGGAACTTTCAAAAAATTGTCATAGGGGGAGGGGCCACCAACAAGGGTTCATTAGCGCCTTCTCTTTACACTTAGGATAAGAGGGGGCGAAGGAGGGTTGTATAAGGTAGGCCTATGATAGGAATAGGATAAGAATGGGATGGTGAACCACTTTACACTACTCTACACTTTACACTAATTTACACTTTACACTACTTTATACCACTTTACACTTTACACGACTTTACACCTCTTTACACTGTACACTACTTTACACTACTTTACACTTTACACTACTTTACACAATTTTACACTTTACACTACTTTACACTTTACACCACTTTACACTTTACACTACTTTACACAAGTTTACACTTTACACTACTTTACACTTTACACTGAACGTTACATTTTTTGCTGCTTTTTAAGCATGAGCATAGAATGAGAGGATTTGCGCGAGTCACAAGCACGAGTCATGATTGTTCCTGAACTTTAAGTTCGGGAACTTTGTGAAAAAGGTGTCCCAAAAGCGCCGCCAAGGTCCAAAAAGGGTCTATAAGCTCCGCTATAAGCGCTACTGACTGTCTCACTGCAAAATAATATACTTTTATTTGGTTAGCTCTATATAGCTATGTTGACAGATTTAGGATTGCCTTTTCGTAAAGTAAAATGTTGTAAAATTTCGTTTTTTATGAAGCGAATGATGTAAAGAATGGTCAGAGTGACTAAAATGGCGATACAGCTTAAAAGTTCATTAGAAATCGCACCGAGTTCTTCTTTATGCACACATTTTACATTGCTTTCTAGGCACCTTCCTTCAATATTAATTCCTCGAAAATTTTCATCAATTTTCATACAGGTTTTACACGCAGGCTCAAATTTCATAGACTCGAGTTTTGGCAGGCATGTTGTTAAATTTTTCCAATCGGAAACTTGAAAATCACAGCTTTCTTTCAAGATTATGTTTTGAACGGATCTAGGTAGCCTATTATAGTCTGCTAAATTATGACAAAGTATGGTAGACTCATTTACATAATGATCACAATATGGATCAAGCCCATATGTAAAACGTAAGAGCACTAACAAGAAAATCATCTTTTCTAATGTAAGCAGCACTGCTTCTATTTATAATCTACTGTCGTCTGAAATGCAATTTTACGATAGTCTTGCCAAATTCAAAAGGTACGGGCAGATCTTGATCACTTTTAATGTTCACTTCAATGGTATTGAATGATTTTTTGAGCACAGGTATATAATGCGGACTAATATATGCGTGATTAACAATATCCATATATTTTCCTTCTATATTCACAACCTGCAGAAGCGGCGCGAAAATATTTCCAACGATTTGAGGCTCAACTATATCGCAATATACGTAAAAGTTATGCATTCCGCCTAGCATGTCAGGAGAGTGATGGGCAGCTATGGTCAGTTCCTGGGCAATAGTATAATTTACATTTTTAAGCTGACTATCTAAAAAGCCTAACATATACATCAAATGATTCGTTAGCTTTAAGCTTTTAATGTATGCAGTGTTAATTACTATATGACAAAATTTCTTATTTTCATGATACTTGAAAGTCAGGTACTCTGTGTATTCAAATTTTTCTTTCAAACTGACCGTTTTTAAACCATTGGTTATAGTTTGAATGAGGTCATGTATATTTAAATATCTTGCTCGAGGAATAAGCAATTTTTGTCGCACATTGTTTTTTATATCATAAAATTGTATCATATTCTGATCCTCGGAAACATTGTGCCATGTATTAGCATAAATTATCTCAGCTAAACCAACTTCCCAATCGCCATTCAATACAATTTGTCTAGGCAGATTGGTAAGAAATGTGGCTGCAGTATTTGATTGCTGCGAATTGCTCGGAAGCGTTAGATAAAACTGTTTAGTATCCATTTTTTATAATTTAAGCTTATCAAAGTATTTATAAATTTTTTCTGTCAGCATGGACAAAACAATATTTTTGAAGGGAATATCATTACTCCTGCATAAGAGGAAGTAGATGCACATATGTCCACAACTAATGGAAAAAAGCCCTTGTGTTTGGACATTATTGTATGTAAATGAAAGCGCATTATCAGAAATGTAAAGCTTCAACTGCGCAGGTGGCTCTAAGCCGTAGCTATCATAAAAGTCACAGTGTTTTTTGCTTACAAAATACAAAGCAACCCAGTGTGAACCAGGCTCATTGCTAGCATCCAAATTGACCACTAGAGCTGCAGGATAGTTTTTTATAGGTGGTAAGCGGTCTAATGGAAAAACACCTAAAAATATATTCATTTTGATATTATGTTCAAGAATTTTGAATATTTCAATGGTATTCATGTTTAAGCACTATAGTCATGAAATGTGTTTCTATTTTTATCAATCATTATTAAATTATCAAATTCAGCATATATAATGATTTCTATGCCAGAATCAGGCAAATTATCAGCAAACCTTACAGTTATGCTTGTTGTTCCTTCATGAGCAAGATCCCAATGCCCCCCATCATCTGCATCAGGTGTCAAGTCGAATACAAAAAAGCAGTGACTTGTCTTAAACTCATCTCTGCTAATGAAATTACCTTCACGGCCTATATCGAGTGCATCATACATTTGATTATAGGCTTGCAAGTACCTATCATGCTTAAATGCAATGCCAAGTGGGTAAGCAGGGTAGGTTATACCCCCACACGTTACTTTTGCATCATATATGCTGAAAGGTTTGAAGTTGAAAGGCGATTTTGCTAGATTGCCTCGATAAGCACTGCCTTCAACACAAGCAAATACAATACGTCTAGGTAGCTGACCAGTGAACAATGTATAATTTGGCGTTTCCCTAGCAGGGTTTGATATATGCAAGTTAGTGATAGCTACGCGCCTTATAGGATATTTGGCTGTGTATGAAAGCATTGTTTGCTCTAGAGCTAAATTTACTGTGTCCAAAACCTCAACTTTTCGAACAAAAAATTTCATTTGAGAGACTTTCAAATCTAAGTTAACATCTTCAAAACACTGCAAAGCAAATGCATTACTATTTCTGTGTAATTCTAAGCGAAAATCGGTAAAATTGACTAAATACCTATCTTGCAAGAACATATCAATATGCAGTGGAGCCGCAACTTCTACAAAATTTTCATCTTTAAACATAGCAGCTCGCTTTTTGAATGATTCACTATCTTTTGTGTCAACATTAATGCCGCCATCATGAAAATATAATGCTGCCTGTAAGTGTGAATGCTTTGCATCAAATCCATAATTTAATTCAGTTTCAAAATAAGATCTATATGCATATTTATCAGAGCTATCAAAGACTAAGCGGCCTCCTAGAAAACATTTCACTTGCTTGAAAAAAGTTTTACCTATAAGATTGATAGGGGCATAGTCTGGTACCGCTGTTCCTGCAGCAACTGTTGGTTTTTTAATTCTTAATAGCATATAAATGTAATTTTTATTTAGCTGAATATAATGAGGATCGGGAGGTATTCTAAATTCATATGGCCCTTCATTAGTAATAGGATGCGTAGGGTGAATTTCATGCCAAAAGCCTCGCTTTACTACCACTTGGGTAGGAGGGACCGTAAAGAGGTCCAACTCAGTTTTAGTACTCGGAATAGATTTTACGTCTATGAGAGCCATGTTTTTTAGAAAACGCATCGAGTGCATTAGTATTTATAGACTTTGGGCGACTACCAAGACCCTCTCCTTGCTGCATAGCTTGAGATGCTTCATCAAAAAGTTGGGCGGCTTCTCGCTTTGAGTGCTTTTTAGTAGATTCAAAAAGAGGTTTTCCCTGGGCCAAATCGGATGCTATATTTGAACCTGCAACTAAAGCATGTTTTCCAACGTGCTTACCAATAGATTGCAAAACAGGGACGGCCATTCTGAACAGGGAGCGGAAAAAACTGCCAAGACCACCACCTCGCTGGTATGGGATACCCTTGAACCCATCCAATCCATAACCAGTTTGGGCAGCCTGCCCTGTATAATATTCCAGCCAAATGTTGTAATTGTCGGGAGTAAATTGAACATGCATTTTTGTAATTTTTCTAAAAAATAGTGAGAGAAAAGTATTTATAGACTTTCGTCCCAGTCAAAATCATCACCTGCGGCAAAAATCTCCCTACCTTGTCTATTACCAATACTTGATAGTGGGACATTTGTGCGGTTCAACACTTTCAGCAATTCCTTTGTACCAGGATGTCTGCTTATTTTCTTACGCTCACGTGCTAAATCATTAATTAAATCTGTAATGTTTGAGCCTTCAATTTTTTGCCCATCTATAACAAGCTCACCATCAGACTCTATTTCAATAAAAGGGTTTGTACGAATATAGTGGAGAAGCATTTTAGCCTTAGGAATTTGATTTTTTGGCATAGCAGTTAGTATTTCATCATTGCTAAGTACATCTTTTCTATGTTCAATTATATTGGCTTTGTACGGTTCCTGTTTCTGTTCATGCAATCGCTTAAATTTGCCAAGTATCTGATTATATTTTATAAGTTTTAAATCAGATGGTATATTTTTGCTGTTCAACACTTTCTGCATCTCATTATCCAAGGACTCTAGCACAACATCAATAGGTTTAGTCCGCTCGCTGATTTCAGCGGGTATAAGAATCATTTTTTCAGTATGTTTCATTTTCTACCTGTTATTGCATCAGCTAAAAGACTGCCTGCAATTGTAAGTATCGGAGTTAACAAAAGAGGAAGAAAACCACCGTCCTGTACTATAATATTTTTTCTTTCTTTTGTACTGATTTGTTTATTATTTGCCAGACGTCTTATTTGATTTTGATATCTCCGAAGTTTGTTTATATCTTTTTCGGAAAAAGGAATGTTACCATTTAAAAAATTGCTTGCACAGTCACAGAGACAAAGTATTTGATCTTTACTGGCAGTATTTATAATTGACTCCCTTTGAGGTTTTCTTGCTCGACTCAGAAGGTGTAAGCACACAATATTGCGTTTTAATCGTTCTTTACCCATTTTTATTGGTTACACCGTCATTATTAGTATTTATAGATTTTTTTACATAAACAGTCGGATGCTTGCTAAATATGTTTGTTTTAAGTCTTAATTCATCTCTAGCATTTTGGGTGAGATCTATCAAGAGATAGCCATGTGGCTGAGAGGTAGCATCAGAATAAGCTTCTAGGAAATATTTGGAATTTGTTGGATAAAGTTGGCGAGACAAAATTTGTGACTGTAATTGATCGGCAGGGTTTTTAAATAAGACTATATAATCAGAGTTTATGCGTGAAGTTCTGAGGCCTTCAAAGAACACATTTTGAACAATGTGAATGATGCTAATATTCCAATGATGACATCTCCTTGTGAAAAGCTGTACAATTTGAACATTACCCTTGCTCTCTTGCATTAGATCATCTAATATCAAAAGTTGCGGCATTGGACTAAACTTTTTTAAATAACTAAAATCAGGAAGCCCTTCTATAAATGAAACATCTTGCATTTCCCTATACAGTGGCTGATTTTCGGCAAAGCACCACCAAATCTTTTTAATTTTTGTATCAAACAAGTGTGCTCTGTTTTCTAATAATTGCCTGACAAAAGTTGTCTTGCCAGACTTTGTTGGCCCAGAAACAAGGCAAGTAAAAGGGTGTTGAAAAATCATGGTTTATAAATATGTATTAAGAAACAGGTGGGTATATATAGAAAATGGTTACTATACAGAACATAGTGCTTACTGCAGCACTTAAAGACACACTTGATCTAGATGAGATATATGCAAAATTACCAAATACTGCACAATATAACCCTCAGAAATTTCCAGGTATCATATATCGACCACCTCATGCTACATTATTGATATTCAAGTCAGGTAAAATAGTATGCGTAGGAGCTAAAAAAGTTAAAGATGGCGAAAATGCAATAAAACATTTTATAGAGCTAATAAATGCACAAGCCTGTTACCTAAAAATACAGCCTCAGCTGTTTGTAGGCTCTGCTGATTTAGGATTTCGCATAAATCTTTGCAAATTCTATGAGTTGGTTGAAAGAAAATGTACATATGAAGTGGAACTGTTTCCTGGGCTTAATATACAAATTCAGAAATGTAACGTTTTTACTGTTTACAAGTGGAAAAATGATTCTCACGGGTGCAAAAAGAGAGCACGAGCTACATATAGCTTACAAAATAATTGAAACAATGCTTCAACAATGCCGCATCGACTGAGTAATTTTGCAAGAAATTTTCTAAAGTCTGCAGGAAATTTTCCAAACTCTGCAAGAAAATTTCCAAACTCTGCAAACTTCCTATGCTTAAGCATGTAGAAATTTTGTCAAACTTTACAAGAAATTTTCTAAACTTTACAAGAAATTTTCTAAAGTCTGCAAGAAATTTCCCAAACTATGCAAAAAAGTTTCAAAACTTTGCAAAATAAAACTGAGTCTTGTGTGCATATTTGTCTTTTTGTAAGCATTTCCCCAGCTAAAATGGCGCTCACTATACGTTTATCAGATCAGGGACCCAAGAATCAAATTTGGGCGGGTAACCTCTCCATCGAACAAAATAATCAGTTTTGTTGCCACGTTTTCGAGTTTTTAGAACCTTTTCAACAATGAATAAATCATCTGTCAGAACATTGATTTTTTGCAATTCTGGTTCGTAGAAAATACCTTCCAATTTTTCGCCCTTTTGGTCCTCTAAAATATAAACTGGTGGGGTTCTAGCGTACCTCTCTTTAATAATAAAAAATTCTTCGGTCCAATTTGGCCAATATCCTTTTTCAAAAGTGCGCTTAACTTTACTCAACCTTACTTTATCGCCAACATCAAATCTAAATACTGTATCTTTTTTTGTAATGCGAAAGGCTTTATTTAAAATTTCTTGCTCATTTTTTGATGATACGTTCGCCGGAAATGTACCTATAGTTCTATGCATCGAATGATTATAATTATACATAAGATTGTCTAAGACATCAATATACCTGTACGTATTCTTTTTAGTAAAGTAGCGCCACATCTTTTCTTTTAACGTTCGATTAAATCGCTCTACTACCGATGCTTTCATTTCACTTTTAGTAACAAAAAAGTCGACAGATTCAGATTTCAAAAATTTCTGAAATTCCTTGTTCACGAATTCTTTTCCTGCATCAGTCTGCAATTTATATGGTTTGCGCTTTGACAGTGCAAAAATATGCTTAAAAGCCTCAGCAATATCATTAGAATACTTGCTTTTCAAGGGTATAGACCATGCACACTTTGAGAAAATGTCTATACAGTTCAATAGGTACTTGTAGCCATCATTGTGCTTAGCTAGTGATTGAAGATCAACCAAATCAGCTTGCCACTGCTCATCAATGCTGCTCACTAGAACCCTGTTCCGTGAATATTTTCTTAATGCAGGTTTGTGTAAGGTATAAGTAGGCTGTTTTTCTAACCACGCTTTTACATCTTTAAATTTTGCTTTAGGGCGCAGCTTTTTTACACGAGTGTAAAGCTGAGCAGCACTAGTATACCCGGTTTTTGGGTTATAATACAATTTTTTCAATGTTTTATCCATTTTTTATGAGAAAACTACATTACTATTTATAAAGGGAGCTATATAAGACAATTTACGTTGTACCAAATACAATTATCGTACATATTTTCAAACAGGTTCTTCCCGTTTGAATTGAACTGTTGCCATATGCTGAACAGCTGTTCCATTTTCTTTTCCAGAATACAATCTTTCAAGTCTAACGCAAACTGCCAAAACGCGTCGCGTTTCAGCTCTTCTCTTCTTTGCTCCTTAAACTCATCATTAACAATTCTCCAGAAAAACGCACCTATACTCTGAACATCACGATTTGTGACAAACCGTTTACACGCTTTTTCAACAAGTTTAACGATAAATTGCTGGTAGGTAAGCTCTCCGGGGGAAGCCATGTTTTTAAGAGATTATTGAAAAGTGTATTGCTAGTGAGATCATATTTATAGACTTTTTTCTTGAGCAATTTTAGCTTTTAGTTCCTCGGCCGCTTCTGCTGCATACCGCTGGAGCACCCTACTTCCAGCCTCCTGCGCTGCTCTATTATATTCACCACATCTAGGGCACATCTGAATGTTAATGTACCACCGACCCCCATTAGTTTCGAAAAATTCCCGTTCACACGATGCTTTTTGGCAAAAATAACAAAGTTGAATCATCAACCGTACAAAGCCAATATAATTGAGCATAGAAAAGATGTACTTAGCAATGATGAAATACTGACTGCTATGCCAAAAAATCAAATTTCTAAGGCTAAAATGCTTCTCCACTATATTCGTACAAACCCTTTTATTGAAATAGAGTCTGATGGTGAGCTTGTTATAGATGGGCAAAAAATTGAAGGCTCAAACATTACAGATTTAATTAATGATTTAGCACGTGAGCGTAAGAAAATAAGCAGACATCCTGGTACAAAGGAATTGCTGAAAGTGTTGAACTGCACAAATGTCCCACTAGCAAGTATTGGTAATAGACAAGGTAGGGAGATTTTTGCCGCAGGTGATGACTTTGACTGGGACGAAAGTCTATAAATACCTTGTGTCTTTCACTATTTTTGTGAAATAATCACTGAAATGCATGTTCAATTTACTCCCGACAATTACAACATTTGGCTGGAATATTATACAGGGCAGGCTGCCCAAACTGGTTATGGATTGGATGGGTTCAAGGGTATCCCATACCAGCGAGGTGGTGGTCTTGGCAGTTTTTTCCGCTCCCTGTTCAGAATGGCCGTCCCTGATTTGCAATCTATTGGTAAGCACGTTGGAAAACATGCTTTAGTTGCAGGTTCAAATATAGCATCCGATTTGGCCCAGGGAAAACCTCTTTTTGAATCTACTAAAAAGCACTCAAAGCGAGAAGCCGCCCAACTTTTTGATGAAGCATCTCAAGCTATGCAGCAAGGAGAGGGTCTTGGTAGTCGCCCAAAGTCTATAAATACTAATGCACTCGATGCGTTTTCTAAAAAACATGGCTCTCATAGACGTAAAATCTATTCCGAGTACTAAAACTGAGTTGGACCTCTTTACGGTCCCTCCTACCCAAGTGGTAGTAAAGCGAGGCTTTTGGCATGAAATTCACCCTACGCATCCTATTACTAATGAAGGGCCATATGAATTTAGAATACCTCCCGATCCTCATTATATTCAGCTAAATAAAAATTACATTTATATGCTATTAAGAATTAAAAAACCAACAGTTGCTGCAGGAACAGCGGTACCAGACTATGCCCCTATCAATCTTATAGGTAAAACTTTTTCAAGCAAGTGAAATGTTTTCTAGGAGGCCGCTTAGTCTTTGATAGCTCTGATAAATATGCATATAGATCTTATTTTGAAACTGAATTAAATTATGGATTTGATGCAAAGCATTCACACTTACAGGCAGCATTATATTTTCATGATGGCGGCATTAATGTTGACACAAAAGATAGTGAATCATTCAAAAAGCGAGCTGCTATGTTTAAAGATGAAAATTTTGTAGAAGTTGCGGCTCCACTGCATATTGATATGTTCTTGCAAGATAGGTATTTAGTCAATTTTACCGATTTTTGCTTAGAATTACACAGAAATAGTAATGCATTTGCTTTGCAGTGTTTTGAAGATGTTAACTTAGATTTGAAAGTCTCTCAAATGAAATTTTTTGTTCGAAAAGTTGAGGTTTTGGACACAGTAAATTTAGCTCTAGAGCAAACAATGCTTTCATACACAGCCAAATATCCTATAAGGCGCGTAGCTATCACTAACTTGCATATATCAAACCCTGCTAGGGAAACGCCAAATTATACATTGTTCACTGGTCAGCTACCTAGACGTATTGTATTTGCTTGTGTTGAAGGCAGTGCTTATCGAGGCAATCTAGCAAAATCGCCTTTCAACTTCAAACCTTTCAGCATATATGATGCAAAAGTAACGTGTGGGGGTATAACCTACCCTGCTTACCCACTTGGCATTGCATTTAAGCATGATAGGTACTTGCAAGCCTATAATCAAATGTATGATGCACTCGATATAGGCCGTGAAGGTAATTTCATTAGCAGAGATGAGTTTAAGACAAGTCACTGCTTTTTTGTATTCGACTTGACACCTGATGCAGATGATGGGGGCATTGGGATCTTGCTCATGAAGGAACAACAAGCATAACTGTAAGGTTTGCTGATAATTTGCCTGATTCTGGCATAGAAATCATTATATATGCTGAATTTGATAATTTAATAATGATTGATAAAAATAGAAACACATTTCATGACTATAGTGCTTAAACATGAATACCATTGAAATATTCAAAATTCTTGAACATAATATCAAAATGAATATATTTTTAGGTGTTTTTCCATTAGACCGCTTACCACCTATAAAAAACTATCCTGCAGCTCTAGTGGTCAATTTGGATGCTAGCAATGAGCCTGGTTCACACTGGGTTGCTTTGTATTTTGTAAGCAAAAAACACTGTGACTTTTATGATAGCTACGGCTTAGAGCCACCTGCGCAGTTGAAGCTTTACATTTCTGATAATGCGCTTTCATTTACATACAATAATGTCCAAACACAAGGACTTTTTTCCATTAGTTGTGGACATATGTGCATCTACTTCCTCTTATGCAGGAGTAATGATATTCCCTTCAAAAATATTGTTTTGTCCATGCTGACAGAAAAAATTTATAAATACTTTGATAAGCTTAAATTATAAAAAATGGATACTAAACAGTTTTATCTAACGCTTCCGAGCAATTCGCAGCAATCAAATACTGCAGCCACATTTCTTACCAATCTGCCTAGACAAATTGTATTGAATGGCGATTGGGAAGTTGGTTTAGCTAGAGATAATTTATGCTAATACATGGCACAATGTTTCCGAGGATCAGAATATGATACAATTTTATGATATAAAAAACAATGTGCGACAAAAATTGCTTATTCCTCGAGCAAGATATTTAAATATACATGACCTCATTCAAACTATAACCAATGGTTTAAAAACGGTCAGTTTGAAAGAAAAATTTGAATACACAGAGTACCTGACTTTCAAGTATCATGAAAATAAGAAATTTTGTCATATAGTAATTAACACTGCATACATTAAAAGCTTAAAGCTAACGAATCATTTGATGTATATGTTAGGCTTTTTAGATAGTCAGCTTAAAAATATAAATTATACTATTGCCCAGGAACTGACCATAGCTGCCCATCACTCTCCTGACATGCTAGGCGGAATGCATAACTTTTACGTATATTGCGATATAGTTGAGCCTCAAATCGTTGGAAATATTTTCGCGCCGCTTCTGCAGGTTGTGAATATAGAAGGAAAATATATGGATATTGTTAATCACGCATATATTAGTCCGCATTATATACCTGTGCTCAAAAAAATCATTCAATACCATTGAAGTGAACATTAAAAGTGATCAAGATCTGCCCGTACCTTTTGAATTTGGCAAGACTATCGTAAAATTGCATTTCAGACGACAGTAGATTATAAATAGAAGCAGTGCTGCTTACATTAGAAAAGATGATTTTCTTGTTAGTGCTCTTACGTTTTACATATGGGCTTGATCCATATTGTGATCATTATGTAAATGAGTCTACCATACTTTGTCATAATTTAGCAGACTATAATAGGCTACCTAGATCCGTTCAAAACATAATCTTGAAAGAAAGCTGTGATTTTCAAGTTTCCGATTGGAAAAATTTAACAACATGCCTGCCAAAACTCGAGTCTATGAAATTTGAGCCTGCGTGTAAAACCTGTATGAAAATTGATGAAAATTTTCGAGGAATTAATATTGAAGGAAGGTGCCTAGAAAGCAATGTAAAATGTGTGCATAAAGAAGAACTCGGTGCGATTTCTAATGAACTTTTAAGCTGTATCGCCATTTTAGTCACTCTGACCATTCTTTACATCATTCGCTTCATAAAAAACGAAATTTTACAACATTTTACTTTACGAAAAGGCAATCCTAAATCTGTCAACATAGCTATATAGAGCTAACCAAATAAAAGTATATTATTTTGCAGTGAGACAGTCAGTAGCGCTTATAGCGGCGCTTATAGACCCTTTTTGGGCCTTGGCGGCGCTTATGGGCATTGGCGGCGCTATGCGCCACTTCTAGGCCTTTGCGGCACTTTTGGGACACCTTTTCACAAAGTTCCCGAACTTAAAGTTCAGGAACAATCATGACTCGTGCTTGTGACTCGCGCAAATCCTCTCATTCTATGCTCATGCTTAAAAAGCAGCAAAAAATGTAACGTCCAGTGTAAAGTGTAAAGTAGTGTAAAGTGTAAACTTGTGTAAAGTAGTGTAAAGTGGTGTAAAGTGTAAAGTAGTGTAAAGTGTAAAATTGTGTAAAGTAGTGTAAAGTGTAAAGTAGTGTAAAGTAGTGTACAGTGTAAAGAGGTGTAAAGTCGTGTAAAGTGTAAAGTGGTATAAAGTAGTGTAAAGTGTAAATTAGTGTAAAGTGTAGAGTAGTGTAAAGTGGTTCACCATCCCATTCTTATCCTATTCCTATCATAGGCCTACCTTATACAACCCTCCTTCGCCCCCTCTTATCCTAAGTGTAAAGAGAAGGCGCTAATGAACCCTTGTTGGTGGCCCCTCCCCTATGACAATTTTTTGAAAGTTCCCAAACTCCCTTCCCCCAAGGACAAAACTTCCCGAACTACCCCCATCCCTATGGACAACTTTTTTGAAAGTTCCCGAAGTTCCCCCTTCCCTAGGGACTTTAGAAAATTCCCGAACTACCCCCTTCCCCCAGGGATAAGTTTTTGAAAGTTCCCGAACTCCCTTCCCCCCAAGGACAAAAGTTCCCGAACTACCCCCATCCCTATGGACAACTTTTTGAAAGTTCCCGAACTACCCCTTCCCCAGGGACAACTATTTTTCGGCAAAATACCCAGGGCGCACTCAGGGCGCAACCCAAACCCCCGCCTATATTATAACACAGGGAACCCCCTCAGGGCGCACATTCCCAACCCAGGGCGCACATTTCAACCCCCATTTTCCAGCTGCCTACCACGGCCGCCTATACTATAACACAGGAAAAAAGTTCCCGAACCTAGTTCCACCTATCTTATAACATGGGCTATGTTATAACATTGTAACTCAGGGTCGCACGGTATACTACTGATGATATTAAAAAATTGCTGTGCGTCTTTTATAAATTTCCTCTAACTTAACTCGATGCAAGTAATGAGAGTGAGAAGTTTTTGAGCAACGTTATTTTTTCATCGAGTTTTTGGCAAGTCAGCATAAATGCTTGAAAATGTAATAATAAGTTGTAGGGAGAGAAATTCTCTAGAATAAAATTTTTTTTCGATACGTACAATTAATTCCTGAGATACAGTATCCCACGTATAAATTAATGGGTCCGCTTGCATGTCCACCGATGCCAACGCTTTAATAATAAATGCTAACTAATATTGAATAATAGTCATTGATGGTTCAAAGCAGTATTTGCAGAATAAGAGCGATTCGTTGCAAGCTGACTGTCTATACTTAAGCATGTGTTTACTAGCAAGAACAATGCTCCGATTGAGCCAAAAAGGTGAATATACTTGGATTTTTCTAATTCTTAAGGATGTAAAAGGAGAGGACTAGGAAAAATTTCTTTATATGCACAAAGGCCGTAAGAATGTGCTAAACAGTTAGACTTCTTCTAAACAATACCGAAATCGAGTATGCTCTGCGGTTTAAGCCAGTTTCTGTAGACTGAATTGAGTTGACCTGATGGTATAAAGTTTACTCCGATAATCCTGTTTTCCATTTGAGCATTATAAAAAGTGAGGTTTCGTGAAATAAATTATTAATCAATTGTTTAACGAACATGAATAATTTTCAATTGTTCTTTGCGGAACAGTGAAAAATGTTTTTTGATTAGAACTTGATTTTTCACAAGCCGCTGGATATACTTCGATTTTTGCGTTCTTTAGAGGAAGTCTAATTGTATAGCACATCCTTACGGCTTTCGAGCGTATAGGGAAAATTTCCATACTCCCTCCTTTTACATCCTTAAGAATATAGAAATCCAAGTATGTTCCCTTTTTCGCTCCATCGTAGCATTTTTTCTTCATAATATTCTACTTTTTCTTAGCATGATTTTGTTGTTGAACTTCGTATCTTAAGAAAAGGGCAATCTAACTAACCTCAATCAGAGGAAGAAACCTACGTAAAATTCGCCGTTGGATCGATTGCAAAATTAGTGTAAATATTCTCTTAATATATTCTAAACCAGAAATGCTCGAGGAAAGCGAAATCCAGGGCTTGCATAAGCAAAGATTAACGGCAACAGTTTCCACTTTTTCTCCAACAGTTTATAGCTGTAATATCAAGTGCTGATATTGTAAGAAGAATAACAACGGTAGTCAGATAATTTATTGAATTAAAATGTACACCAAGGGGTATTTTGGTTTCTGGAAGGTTATTCGGCCTTCTGCTGGGGTTCATACTCCCAACCCCCTCTCCACGCCCATGTGTGGTCTAGCCCCCGAGACCCACCTCGCCAGTGCGGACGTGAGTGCTAACAATTTTTTTAAAGCATCCCCTTGAGACTAGAAACAATGTGTACGTATCAAAATTGCTATTTTTGACATGTTTAACAATGCTTCTTCTTTCTATGAGATAAAAAATTACAATTAAAATATCCAAAAAATTATTGAATTAGACAGAATACGTTCATCATCATCATCATCATCATCATCATCATCATCATCATCATCATATCATCATCATCATAATCATTATTATTATTATTATTATTATTATTATTATTATTATTATTATTATTATTATTATTATTATTATTATTATTTATTATTATTATTATTATTATTATTATTATTATTTTTATTATTATTATTTTTATTTTTATTAATAATATTATTTATATTAATATTAATATTATTATTATTATTATTATTATTATTATTATTATTATTATTATTATTATTATTAATATCATAGGTAGCGCGTTAGCGCGTACCTATAATATACTTGGGTACCCCTAACACTTGTGCACCCCCTACAGCTATAACAGGACACATATAGAAGGTGCGGTTTTTTTAAAAGATAGATAATAAAAAAATTTGCTGCCCGTGTTTTTCGTTTTTCTTGAAACTCAAAACTGGCTGTGTAAAGAAGGTGTAAAGTTTTTGTGTAACGTTTTAACATAGGATGATTTTTGGGAGGTTTTTTAGGCGGCATGTGGACAACTCAGTATTGACTCCTCAAATAAATCAATGGCACAGATTTGTAGAGGAAGGGATGCTCCAAATTGATTTTTTTTGTTTGATGAAATTCGCATTAGTTATCGAATGGGAGTGTAAAGAGTGCGAAACTCTGGGGCTGAAAAAGCACATTTTGGTCGAGTTTTCAACGTGCTTATGTCTGATACTAACTCCGGTTATGAGTTTTTTAAAATGCTTTCTGACAGAAATGTAGAGCGGATCAAGGGCTACATTCTGCATATAAGCGAAGTCTTTTACGCTCTATGGTGAGTTAGATCCTGGGGTTTAAAGTTCACACTCTAGTTGATTGTGTAAAAAACGGATTTTAACTAAGATTTCTTTGCCAAATTTTTCCGCTTTTGAGTCAGGGTAAACTGAATAAAGCAGTAATAAAGTGCCTTTCAGGGGCTACACATCGCAGCAAACCGCATTTAAAAAAAACGCAATATTGAGTTATTTAAGGGGGTGTAAAGTTTGAAATCAGAGGTAAAAAATGGGCGAAAAAACACTATTTTCCGAATTTTGATTAATAAATCATACCAAATAATTTTTGCAAGAGAATTTCGGCACACAGGAATGTACTACGATTTGAAAGCTACAAATTGTACCAAACCGAATTTCTTCAAACTCAATGTGGAGTTCGGTACGGAATTTTAAAGTTTACAGTGTTCTAAATGATGGAAAATACGTTTTTGTTGCGTTTTTTGTTCGCCACTTTCTCCGTCTAGAAGTCGGGATAAGTCCAATAGAATAGAAATAAAGTAGTTTATATCGGGTGCATGTCAAAGCAAATTGTCTATACCTTAATATTTAGCGAGTGTAAAGTCAAAAATTTGGTGTTTAAAATGCGTTTCTGTCTTGCTTTTTCTGCCTGCTTCTCCGGTTATGAGTCAAGGACACGATTATCAAGTCTAGAAATGGACCAGGAACCAAATTTGATATGCCAGTCTGGCGCATATGTTTACACTCTACAGTTTTGTAAAGTGGTTTACACCTATTGTTAGTTTGCCCATAGAACATTATGGAGACTTAACTTTTTTCATAAATATTAATCGTATTATCGGAACAATATCAAAATTACGAATCTGACCAAAATCTCCTTTACACTAGGCGTTTACATGAAGTTTACACTACATATGTATTTATCTTCGTTTTTGAGCATTCCAGAAACCTAATTTTTTCCTGGAGTCTAGAAATTTTCAGAGAATCAAACGTGAGACGTCACGTAGGCGCGTTTATTTACATCCAACAGTGATGTAAAGTAGTTTACACTCATTGTTTATTTGTCCTCAGACCATTGTAGACATGCAAATTTTTCATAAATGTGTATAGTAATATCCGAGTAATATCAGATTTACAAATCAGAATAAAGTTCCTCTTTACACTAGGCGGTTGTGTAAAGCTTACACTGCTAATTAATCTTCGTTCTAGAGCTTTGCGAAAACCTGAATTTTTAGCCGAAATCTAAAAATTTACATGGAATCAAATAAGGGACGTCAGCTGGGCGCGTTTGTTTACACTCAACAGCGATGTAAAGTGGTTTATCTTCGTTCTAGAGCTTTGCAAAAACCTAAATTTTTTGCTGAAATTTGAAAATTTACATGGAATTAAATAAGGGACGTCAGCTGGGCGCGCATGTTTACACTCAACAGTGATGTAAAGTGGTTTACATATGTGTCTATTTGTCATTAAACCGTTATGGAGACGTAATTTTTTCATGAATGTTGATCGTAATATCCGAGTAATATCGAATTTACAAATCCAACTAAAATCTTCTTTACACTCGTTGCTAGTGTAAAGTTTACACTATATAATAAGCTTCATTCTAGAGCCTCACAGTAACTTATTTTTTCCCTAAAGTCGTAAAATATATATGGAAACAGATGTGATACGTCTGCTAGGGGCGCATGAAGAGTAGTGTAAAGTGATTAACACCCAATGTTAATTTGTTCCTAGAACATTATAGAGGTTCCATTTCTTAATAAATGCTGATCGTTATATCAGAGCAATATCGAAATTATTAATCCCACTAAAATTCTTTACACTCTTGTGTAAAGTTTAAAATGTAAATTAAGTTTAGCTCTAGAAAGTTTTGGAAGCATATTTCTTTACAGGATGTTCTAAGTAACATAAGAATTACTAATCAGAATGTTTGTTTCTTCTACACCTAGTAGCTTTGTAAAGTTTAAAGCATTCAATTATTAGAAGAACCGCACAGTAAATGAAATCTAGTATTGTATTTCCAAATCTTGCTAATCTAAAGTAGGGTACTAGCAAAGAAAAATGCTCCGATGGAACATAAAAGGGGAATATACTTGGGCTTGTGAATTATCGAGGACGTAAAAGGAGGGGACTAGGAAAAATCTCCTTATGTTATATGCCAAAAATCGCAAAATATGTTAAAAATCAGACTTTCTCTAAACAATGCAAAAAATCGAAGTATATTCTGCGGCCTTTAAAAAATGTAAAAGTTTAGTAAACAATTGTTGTAGACAAGTGTAAAAGAGTATCTACATAAGGTCTGTTGCACGTCAGCTTCCGTGTTTCCTACTGCTTTGAACCAACAATATCATCGATTGTCTTGAATGCATCGATATGTACTTTTTCATTCAATTCGCTTAGCTACTGCATTGCTAATTCGCTGCTTTTTTCAATCAATTTTTTTGGTAATTTGAATATTGCTTGCACTTTGACACTTAGAATGGCTGTATCTGCTAAGTGACATGCTTAGTAATAATGAAATACAAACGACTTAATTATGATTTGTTAACAGCATTTCACTTTCAGTCACATAATTAAGCAACTCAAAGTTGAATGAAGTCTTGCAAAAAGGTGCATTACGTAATATGCTTTTGAGATAGCATGTCAATCAGAGAAAATTATTTTAAAATAATACGTTTTTTCAGAGACCGCAGAATATACTTCGATTTTTTGCATTGTTTAGAGAAAGTCTGATTTTTAACATATTTTGCGATTTTTGGCATATAACATAAGGAGATTTTCCCTAGTCCCCTCCTTTTACATCCTCGATAATTCACAATCCCAGGTATATTCCCCTTTTTTGTTCCATCGGAGCATTTTTCTTTGCTAGTTATTATAATAATAATAATAATAATAATAATAATAATAATAATAATAATAATAATGTTTTTATTTTTAATATAATTATTATTATTATTATTAATATTATTATCAATATTATTATTATTATTATTATTAATTTAATTACTATCATTATTATTATTATTAATATTATTATTATTATTATTATTATTATTATTATTATTATTATTATTATTATTATTATTATCATTATTATTATTATTATTATTATTATTATTATGATTATTATTATTCTTATTATATCATTATTACAAATATGTATTAATATTATTATTATCATTTATTAACGTAATTATTATTATTATTATTAATATTTTTATTATCATTATTATTATTGATATTATCATTATTATTATTATGATTATTATGATTATTATTATTATTATTATTATTATTATTATTATTATTATTATTATTATTATTATTATTATTATTATTATTATTATTATCATTATTGTTATTATTTTCCGTTGTCTATCACTCATTGGCATTATTATGATTGATTTTTTTGCGCTAAAAATATCGCCAAAACGCTTAAACGGTTCATTTTCTTAAGTTTTATAAAAAAGGAAATGCTCGATTAAAGTTTTCTGGAAGGGCTCAGCAGCCGCTCTAGGGTGCAAACCGTAGATGCATAACTAGAGGTTGTTACAGTCAACGATATTAAAACGAAAAATATCGTTAATTACGTGTTTTTAGACCGTCGTTAACGAAACGATATCTCTTTTCGAGAGTCGTCGTTAAGAAAACGATAATTTTTGTAAATAACGTCGTGAATATAACGTCAGTTTTTCTGTACATTGATTTGATCCTATTTAACTGCATACCTACTGTACTAGTTTTCTGAGGAGGCTGCTGGATGGAGTGGGGGATGGTAAAACAGACAGACAGAGTCGATCCTCCGAAGCGTCTTAACCACACTTACATAGGTATAGGGAATTAATTGATTAAGCATACGTATACAGCATGGGAGTTATAGGGTTCAGGCCGAAAAAATTTAAAAAATGCTTTTTTTTAGCAAAAAATTCTGTAGGGGTGAGATCACCAAAAAATTGACAAAAATCGCCACAGATATTAATAAAAATAGAATTCTGGGGGTCTATAACGTTCTTGACGCCAGCAACTTATAAATTATTCCGAATTAAATCAATTTTGAAGCAATTTAAGAATAAATTATATATTCAGGAAGCATGTTCTACAACCTACAAAATAGCATATTGTTCTTTTCGATTCCATGAGTATTCATTTGTACACGACTGAAAAGCTGTAGAAATCCAATGTATTTTAGATGCATTTAATTATCTTACTAAATTCAAATACTATATTCTAAAAGTAATTTATACCATCACGTAGGAAATTGAATGGGCTCAAAATCTGTATTATACTTCAATCATGAATGAAATGTAAATAATTAATAATATTACAAAAGGTGTGGTGCCAAAACCGGTAGCGCCAAAACGTCCCATTTCGGAATTCTGGAGGGGTCTACAGTAATCTTCGGGGAGTTTCGAATTTCTGGAGGGGGCGTTCACCTGCCCCAGATCACCTGCGCCTATGTGTGGCACCTACACGTCTAGAAACAGAGTTATTTATCGTTTCAGAGTAGTACTCTCTTATCCCGAAAAAGTACCGAAAAAAATCGAGTTAATTGAACAAAAATGTATTCAAAAAAGGTGTATATGGCACGAAGCGTTGAAAATTAGTAACTTTTGAGCCAAAAATGAGCTAGAAACACATAAAAATCACACTCTTTTCCATTTTCACGAAGAAGCGACAATTTAGGGGCCGCAGCCACACAGCATCCTGGGGAGGGGATTTGAGGGGGAGCGCTTTTTCATTCCCCAGAAAATTTTTAAAACAGAAAAAGTTCCGACTCCCAGATTTCGCGAGTTTTTTAAGTTTCTAAAAGTTTCTTGAAAAATTCGAAGAAAAGGTGCTGTTTTATGCAGTTTCAGTCATTATTTGCTAGAAAAATGTCAAATTATCGGAACTCCGCACTGTATACTCACTCATGTTTTGAATATATTTTTTTCCAATTTGTTAAACTTCTTCGAAATTTTTTCGTTTCAATGCTCTAGAAAGATAGAGCATTGTCGGAAACGCCGAAAAACGATGTTTTTGACGCGTACTCATACATGTAACAGGGGTATGGGGGATCCCCCCACCCAAAGTCGAACGTCCCCCCATCACTCTAAAGCCAGAAAATTTTAGACCTCCCCCCAATTTTTAGAGAGAAAAATAAAATTTTTTGGCCGGTTTTAGGCGTTTTTTGGTCGTTTTCGGCCAAAAATTAAAGGTCATCTACCCCTCCTCCAAAATTTTGAGCTGTCACATATATGCTCGTACCCACTATTTTTAGGCCCCAAAAGGCATAAAAATCCCCTCCTCCTAGAAACCCAAAGCTGTAGCTTGCCTGGCAAACTCCCCAACCTTCCCCGAAAAAAACGTTATGGCATACTCCCCCACAGAATCTGAAAAACCTACCGCATAGATCAGTAACCCCTAGCATTGAATTTTTGGCGAAATGGAATTTTAGCCGATTTTAACCCTCTCCCAGAATTTAACTGCTGCCCGCGTATGGTCTTAATAACTAGGCCATTGTGGGAAACGCGTTGTTCAAAATATTAGCCCACAACATGATGGTTTGGAAAGAAAGCCCTCTCTTCTTTCGCTTTACACTGATTGGTTGAATTGTTGATGCTTTTGAATCATCTTATTGTAAAAGCCTCAAGAATTTCGAAACAGATTAAGCAATAATGATAAAAACATGAAAACAGGAAAAATGCTAAATATAATTAATTCGATATTGATAGCGTTAACGAAGTTTTTTGAGGTCATCGTTTTCGTTAACGAAACGTTATTTTTTGAAAAAATATCGTTAACGGAAACGAAATCGATATCTCTTTTCACTAACGATAACAAAGCTATGCGCAACAAAGTCGGTCTGCTGCGAGTGGATGACAGCCACAGAGTTTTTTGAGCAAAACGACCTCAAAAACGTATATACATAAATGCTAAAATATCATACAAACACATTGATACACCGTTATTGGTCAATTTTGTATACATTTGCTCAAAGTTTTTCATTTTCATCTTTCAGCCTTATACACAAAAAGATTCCATTTTTACCATTCTAGTATGTAGGTTTACACCTTACGTAGGCTACAGCCAAATTCTAGGGTACGATCGAGCAAAATCGATAAAAATAGCACCAAACATTCAATTTTGTGGTCTATGTATCAGTTTGGGAGAGGGGTCTTTCAGATACTCTGGGATAAAGAAGAATCCTGACCCCATGCTTATGTGCGGTTCAGACCACACGTGCGCGTGGGAATAGGGGTTCAGGGGTGTGCAGCCCCCAGAAGGCCTGAGTCCCCCTAATTCCCCCATCCAGAAACCAAAATACTCCCTTCCCCAAAATTCAATTTTAATTATTATTTTTTTCACAATTTTTTATGCTCGATTAGAAACTTGAGAAAATAGTGTTTTTTCGCTATATACCACCATTTTTAGGACGATTTTTTTACCTTTGAAAAATCTTGAACACCTTAGAATATTGGTGCCGCCCACTTAGGGTTTTACCTGACCATAGATGCACTGCATTACCTATCTTCTGGCGGCGAGGTCAGTCAGTCTGATGAGGGTCAAGAATTAAGTTATTTCGGTCAAAATGACCTTAAAACTGGTATAAGCGCTAAAAAAGCTTTTGAACTACATTACTGCACACTTTCTGCTTAATCTTAAGCACTTTTTCTAAATAATTTCCAATTTTCATCCACTTTTGCCTTCATTTTGCTTCATTTTCCTGAGATAATTTTCCATTTTTCCATTTTGGGGGATGTACAACAGAAAGGCATGTAGAAAAGGTTAGTTTATGCCGGACACTCTGAATGAAAAATGGAAAATTTTGTGGGAAAATAAGGCAAAATTAAGGTCAAAAATGGATGACAGTTGAAAATTTTCTATAAAACTGTTCGAAGTTGACCAGAAACGGAATAATAAAGTTGTTTCAACGCTATTCTAAGCGCTTAAACTTTTTGAGGTCCTTTTGGCCAAAAAAGCTCAACCTTTGATCCCCAGATCGGCTGACCCCCAAAAGATCGACCATGTTGTGCTTCTATGGTGTAGACCCTAACCCCCACGTGCATGTCGGATCTCTACCCCCACTGCATTCCTTCCCCGATACATATAAGCCCGAATCCCACACCCCTTTCAACAGTATGTATGATCGATCGAACTGCTTTCGCGGAATCAATGGACACTACAAGTGATTATTTTCATCGCATAGTACAGCTGCAAATCAATTCAGTTCGTTGGGGAACACAATGGAAGAAAATATTTCGGTCGATCATTTTCCAGTTCATCCGTCGCTTACTTGTCAGTTCTGGGACTTAGCGTTGAAGACGCGAACCAAAGTGGAACTTGTTGTTTGCATCAGGCGACCATCTTGAGGAGTCGGCCAATATTCGTGAGTGCGTTGTCCGACAATCATTTTGAAGAAGGACTCATTATGCTGAACTACTTGGCTAAGTTATACAACGAAACCAAAGTAATCACCTTGTACGACATTGGCCTGAGGTAAGTACATATGTGCAGCCGTAGATGGGCAGAAGGCGAATTATGGGGGTCCGATGAGGCAAAAAGTGCCAAAAATAGCCTTGAAAATTCAAATCTGGGTATCTTTCGATTTTGAGGGAGGAGATCGTACATGGGTGGCAGCAAAAGTCAGGGGTCTAGTTGGGTGAAATCGCGAAATATGGGACCTTTTGAACAATTTCCGCGCCACCGTTTTTTGAGAGACGAACTAAAGATACATTAATCAAATTCTAGGTATATATGTAAAAAAATTTTCATTGACTTATGCACAAAAAATTAGAGCAAAAAGTCATAAGCTAGTTGTATGTAAAGTTTCGTTATTGCAGCTATTATGTATCGGCTGAAAAAGTTGGCGGGGAATTGTTTAAAAGGTCCCAAATTTGTTTCTAAAAAGGGTCTCAATAATCTACGGGGAAGGGTTTATACCCGTACGCCACCGTAGGGAGATCCATCTGATTCTCATGGGGTCCAGACCATAAATGCTCAGCATGACCGATCTAGGGTGCGGAGGGAAGAAGGTCAGCGGTCTGTTTCGGGAAGGGGTCAAAAATGGAGCTTTTTGGGCTAAAATGACGTCGAAAACTGTTATAAGTGCTCAGACAGCGTTAAAAACGTTATTAATCAGTTTCTGGGCAATTTGAAGCAAAGAAATTTTAAGTTTTTATCCGTTTTTGGCCTGCCTTTTGCCTCACTTCCTCCTGAAAATTTCCTATTTTTTTTTCCATTCTATGGGACCCCTTATTCGAAAACAGGGGTAATAAATGGGCGAAAGGACAAGAGTTTTCTCTATTTTGTTCAGTAAATATCTCAAATATTTAGCGGAACAAAAGTTTTCCACTTACAAACGTACTGCGATTCTAAGGTTACAAACTGGCCTCAAACCGAATTTCTTTACACTCAATGGAGAGTTAGGTTCAGATCTTTAAAGTTTACAATGTGTTGGATAGTGGAAAATACGTTCTTGTCCGTTATTTTGTTCGTCACTTTCTCCGGTTAGAAGTCGGGACAGGTCGAATAGAACAAAAATAACGTGCTTTCTAAGAGGTACACGTCACTGCAGATTGTGTTTATTTACATCAATATTTAGCTTTTTCGGAAGATGTAAAGTCAAAGTTTGGGTGTATTAAACTTATTTTTGTCTTGTCATTTTCCTGCCAACTTCACCGGTTATGAGTCTGGACATGATCTCAAGTCTTAAAAATGTACCAGGAATCGAACTATGCGCCAGTTGGGCGCACACTCATCAGTGGTGTAAAAAGGTTACATCTAATATTTGTTTGTCTACAGGCTATCGTGGAGCCTTAATTTTTTATCATATATGTTGATCGTAATATCATAGTAATATCAGAATTACGAATCCGACTAAAATTTTCCATACACTCTGTGGTTGTGTGAAGTTTACACTGCAAATTAATTTTAGTTCTAGAGCCTTGCGGAAGCTTATTTTTTCAAAATGTTCTACGTAACGTCAGAGTTACGAATCTGACTGTTAGTTTTCTCTACACCCAGCATTTGTGGAAAGTTTGCACTATTCATTAATCGTTAATGTGTAGTTTACACTACAAATTTATTTTACTTCCAGAGCGTTGCAAAACGTGAGTTTTTCAAAATATGTCCAGTAAGGTCAGGATTACGAATCTAACTGTATGTTGTCTTTACACCTAGTAATTATGTAAAGTTTACACTGAAAATTAAATTTAGTTTCAGAGTGTTTCAGAAGCTTAATTTTTTCAAAATGTTCCATGAATCGTCAGGATTACAAATCTGAACGTTAATGTTCTTTACACTCAATATTTGCGTAAACTTTATGCCGAAAATTTTTTGATCTGTTTAAATGAGGCAAGGTTGTCTTGTTTAAAAAGATAATGCTGATGTTTGGAACAATATTGAATTCCGCGTTCTTGGACTGTTGTCATTATTGTGGCATGTTACTGTATGTGTTTACTGACTGATTTACTCAAATCATGCTAATTAAAAGTGGGGTACTAGCAAAGAAAAATGCTCCGATGGGACAAAAAAGACGAATATACTTGGCATTGTGGATAATTAAGTATGTAAAAGGATGGGACTAGGGAAAAGCTACCTATGTATATGCCTAAAGTCGCAAAATCTGCTGGAAATCAGACTTTCTCTAAGCAACGCAAAAAATCGAAGTATATTCTGCGGCCTCTGAAAACGTGTAACCTTCTTTAAATAATTTTCAATGCTTCACATCAGAGTATATAAACATAATCTAAAATGTTTACTCTTTGTAAATTGCTTGCAAGTTGCAACACTGACTTGCTTCGTTTCGTGATTAATAGAAAACTAACTTCAATTGAACTCAAAGGTATTTTATTTTGTTATCATGAGCATTATAGCAAGCAACCCTGGCGTCAATTGATTAGTGCACGCAATCGCTGCCGGCATGCACGTGTACCTACATGCACACATGGGCGTTAGGGGAAGCTTTGTGCCCCCCAGAAGTTGAAGCCCCAGATTACTGTAGACCCTCGGAATTCTATTTTTAATAACATTTTCGGCAATTTTACCCACCCTGACCCCCAGAATTTTCTTGCTGCCAACATATGCCTACATGTAGTCTGTTTCACGTAAGCTTACGCGTTTCCTGCTGCTTTAAACCAACAATTTCTTTGATTGGCTTGAATGCATCGATGTTTGCTATTTCATTCATGTGGCTTGTAAACTCTCCTCGTTTACTCCATCTAATTTCTCGTAGCTACTGCATGCAGTTAACTTGCTGCTTTTTCAATCGTTTTTTTTTGTTCAATAATTTATTTCAATCTGCAGGCCGCAAAATATACTTCGATTTTTTGCGTTGCTTGGAGAAAGTCTGATTTTTAGCAGATTTTGCGACGTTAGGCATATACATAGGTAATTTTTTCCTAGTTCCCTCCTTATATATTCTTAATAATCCACAATCCCAAGTACATTCGTCTTTTTTGTTCCATCGGAGCATTTTTCTTTGCTAGTGTGTTTATGTTTAGTTGGAAAAAAGAGTTTTACGATCGTTGTACCATGCTTTGCATTACAAGTAATTGAAAAATTGGGAGACAAGGTCGATCCTTAATGGTCAATGTACCGTGGTCGACTACCCCAAAAAATGGTTTTCTGCACGCAGACTTCAAACAAGGTCTAATCTGACGGAAGAGCTTTAACTTGATGAATCACTCCAGTAGATTATATGACCCAAAAAGGTTCACTACTTAGTTTTTGCCCCGATGCCTAGGATCAGATCTGCCTGTTCGTACGATTATTACTTTTCTCGACCGGATACGTGATGCCATTGTAAACACATAATCGAAACAGTTTTTACACTAATTAAAAAATTGTTTTTTTCAAAAGCATATTAGTCAGAACTGGTTTGCAGGAAAAGTGAAGCAAAATGTTTGTATAATTGTTACATGGATAAGTAGTAATTAATCATTATTCGCGGAGATGAACAGGTTGGATGTGCCAGCCGTCTGGGTCAATTATTTCTATGATACGATTTTTTTCGCTTGTCTTCAATTTAATGTTTTCAGGTTAGATTATACATAAATTATATCTACTGCGTATTTGCCCGAAGGCTTTTTCGCATGAAATTTGTAACTTTGAACAATTGTCAAGCCAAGTGTCATTCTAGAAGTGCTTGCAAAAGCTGTTTTGGATACTGCACTGAAATAGGGGCTCATTTATACACAGAAATGATGTTTTCAAGTAAGCTTCAGGTGTCGTAAATACTTGATGCACGCCGAATCGATATGTTTCTTTAATTTGTTTTTTTTAATTCGGAACACGGAAATTATATAAAAACTTTTTTGGCTAAGCAGTAATGGACAAAATTACGAAAAATCACAAATTGCAAACTACAAAATAAAACGGCAAGAATGAAAGTATTAAATTATGGATCAAAAATTTTTATGCAGCACGAACGTCTGCAAGATTCATCTTCGCTATTTATGAATCATTATGGAGTTTAACCCGTCTCACTTAATTAAATTGTCCTAGTCAAAATTTTAGGGAAATTTGTTGTATACACGTCTATCAATTGAGAGAAATCGATGTATTTTCCGCGCGCAGGGGTAACCAGCATAAATGCACAGCATGGGAATTGGGGGAGGGTTGAAATAATAAAGTTCCTTTTTTGGGTCTAAAAATTGTAGATACGCGTTAAACACATCGTTTTTCAGCGTTTCTGCTGATGTTCGATCTTTCTAGATCATAAAAACATAAATAAATTTCGAAAAAAATTGAAAAAGTCAGAACAAATTGAACACAAATTTTTAGAAAATTTTTGGGAACTTCCAAAAATTGTCAATTCCGGGGAGAGGGGTGAAAAAACTTTTGCGGGGGGGGTGAAAATTGGTACCGTCTCAACACTCCCACTGTCTCAACATTCCCACTGTCTCAACACACCCACTCGAATTCTCAACACTCCCACTGTATCAACATTCCCACTGTCTCAACATTCCCACTGTCTCAACATTCCCACTCGAATTCTCAACACTCCCACTGTCTCAACATTCCCACTGTCTCAACATTCCCACTGTCTCAACACTCCCACTCGAATTCTCAACACTCCCACTGTCTCACGTTCCCACTGTCTCAACATTCCCACTGTCTCAACATTCCCACTGTCTCAACACTCCCACTCGAATTCTCAACACTCCCACTGTCTCAACATTCCCACTGTCGCAATGCTAAACGGGACCATATATGAGCATTAAGCGTCTGGGTGGGGTCTAGAGACCCCTCTCACCCAAGAATCTGGCGAACTTCCTAGAATTGTTATCAATGATACTTTTTGGTACTTGATCCCGTCTGGAGCCCCATAATTTTTACGCGGTCCATGCATGAACGGTAAATTTCACTTAAGGGCGATAAGATTTACAATCTTGCACATATTCCAGTTCAGATTTAGGATTTTAAATATCACTTAATGGTGATAAGATCTACGACCTTGCACATATTCTACTTCAACGGATTTAGGATTTTACTGACACGGATGCCACATGCCACTGTTTCGCAATTTCTATGGCGAAGCTATGGTAATTAGTTAGCAAGATTTAATGTCATCAAAAAATACATTAAGACGCAGGTATCGCGAAATGCGTTTCATTTTTATCAACATGCGTGATGATAACAACGCTATATCCATTAACAGTTTAACCAAGAAGATATATTAAGTGAATTCAACCAAAGTGTCAGTAAAATCCTAAATCCGTTGAAGTAGAATATGTGCACGGTCATAGATCTTATCACCATTGAGTGATATTTAAAATCCTAAATCTCAACTGGAATATGTGCAAGTTTGTAAATCTTATCGCCCTTAAGTGAAATTTACCGTTCATGCATGGGCAGCGTAAAAATTATGGGGCTCCAGATTGGACCAAGTCCCAAAAGGTATCAATAATGACAATTCTAGGAAGTTCGCCAGATTCTTGGGCGTGGGGGTCTCTAGACCCCACCCAGACGCTTCACGCTCATATATGGTCCCGTTTAGCATTGCGACAGTGGGAATGTTGAGACAGTGGGAGTGTTGAGAATTCGAGTGGGGGTGTTGAGACAGTGGGAATGTTGAGACAGTGGGAATGTTGAGACAGTGGGAGTGTTGAGAATTCGAGTGGGAATGTTGAGACAGTGGGAATGTTGAGACAGTGGGAATGTTGATACAGTGGGAGTGTTGAGAATTCGAGTGGGTGTGTTGAGACAGTGGGAATGTTGAGACAGTGGGAGTGTTGAGAATTCGAGTGGGAGTATTGAGACAGTGGGAATGTTGAGACAGTGGGAATGTTGAGGCGGTGGGAGTGTTGAGTCACAATCGAAAAATTGGGGGGGGGTGAAAACCCCGCAAATCCCCCAAGATCATGTGTGATAACCAGTCTTAGAACCAGTCGGGAAAACGGAAGTTTTTAGCATTATCGAGCTAAAATAACTACATCTGTAACGTTAAAAATGCAGTAAAGGACGATTCACTAAGCAATTCAAGCCTTTTGTGGGATAATTTTGTCTGACTTTTCTGATTTATTTCTGTCTTAGACCCTGCATCCTATCGCATGTCTGACCAAGACACCTTTACAGAATACGTACGATTACCCTTCAGTGAAATCCTATCTTTCTATCAGGAAACGTGCAATGAGATTTCCACCGATTAGAGTAGACTTGTTTAAAATAGTGTCTTTAGTTGACAAAAAAGGGAAAATCTTGTGCTTTTCTAGATCGGTTTATGCGTAGTGCTTGCTGCCAGAAATAAGTTCTTCAGGTCACTAGATATACAGCCAATTTTTGCTGCATTGTTCGACTTCAGTGAAGATGATGAAAATTCTTTTCTGGCGAAAGTTTCAGCATAATTGTAAGACTGAATTTTGAAAATTCTTTATTTTTCCTAGCTGATATAAACGCTGTATTTTGAGACTTCTTTTCCATGAAAGTAAAATATCCGTGTTTAACATGTGATCACTTTCTCTATCTGGCAATCGGGATGGACCGAGTGGGGAAAATAATTTCTTAGACAAGCTCGTAAGTTTCATAAATGAAGATCAAATATTTCCGCCTAATGACTGTAAAACTTATTTGCAATTTTTTATTCTTAATTCCTGAATCACTTAGTCTAATGCCTTTTCACGCTAGAGAAAATTTGCGCAGTTCTCCGTTGGCTTTGGACAAAAAAGCTCGCTACGCCAACGCACTGCTTCGAAATATCTTTGCTACGAAATATCCGTCTTATCTTCGCTTGCATTTTCAAAAAGCCATCAGTTCGCCGGATTTTTTGCTAAGCAGCCATTCATTTGCACTACTTTGTTGTTACTTTTTATTCGCGCATTTACTAATGGATTTGGGCGCTATCGATCAAACGAGTATTTTTTGTCATCTCATAGCTACTATTTGTTAGTATCTTTTTGGAACCTATTCCTTGGCTCGTTTTATGGTTTTTCTAGTATTTCCGGTAAAATGGGCATTGTTTGCTGCTTATTTGGAGCAGTAGTTATGGGCTACGCATAGAAATATTCGTCGTCGTATCTTACTTGTCACTAATGAATGCATTTTTCAGATCGTCCGCTATCGATTTGCAGTTGAATTCTTAGATACGTGTCGTGTTGTGACCGACCCAAATTATGCTAGCGCATAATTGCTTTTAATTAAATAATTAGAGGACATGTGATTGTGAAAGATTTTGAAAGTTTCCATCACATTATTCCGAAAAAACTAGTGTAGTGGCTAGGAACATAATTTATAAATGGCTTATTGTTTAGCGATTTATTACTGTGCCCAGGCCCGTATCCAGAATCCGGCCTGGGGGGAGGCGGACCCATGGTCTATATCTCTAAAAATTCGTCGGGATAGCTCGCAAATCCCGCATTTTTCGACGTTTTTTGACATGCTCTATTCATTACGATTATAAAATTCGAAGTTTTTCAAAAACTCTTTTCTCACTCAAAAGGCTCTAAAAAGGGTCATTTCTTGGTCGCGCTTTGTCCGAAATTATGGAAAATTTGTAGATCTTACGACAAAGACAAGCGATTTTTCCATCTTTCCGTGCATTATCTAACCTATCAAAAAATTTTTTCCTGTTAAGAAGAGGGGCATTCCCCCTTAATACAGCCTTGACTGTGCCCATAGCAAACATCAAAGTTCAAGGCGGGTCCCGATATTTTTGCACGAGTAACCAATTTTCTTATCATAAAATTAAAAAATTATAAAAAACGCCAGATTTTGAAATTTAAACACGATAGGAAAGTAATTAACGAAAAGAATTTAAAATGTTTAATAAGTTCGCCTCATTAGTTTTGTTAATCTGTAATGCGTGTGACAAAACGTATTTTGTCTTAAAGGAAATTCTTCAGCAGAGGACCACTTTAGTGTCATATTATTCCGTATCCAGCATTCTCAGATTTATATTTCAAAATTTTTCTGTGATTTTATCATTTTAGAATTGATTTCGTTATTATTGCGCAAGCTTAAGCTATTTTTGAGCGCAGACTAAATTCAATATTGGGTTGCTCTGCCGCAACGCGTTATATTTTTATCTCGCACAAAAACTTGACAAAATTTGCTTTTTTCCTTCTACGTACATCACAAAGACGTCATAGAATGTGTCATTTCGGCAAGGTCTCGAATAGTTTCTCTGTAGATGTAGCGTTCTGTAAAAATTTGAAACCATGTTTCTAAGAAAAAAGCTTTATTTTTCGCTCTTTGAATGGTGTGGTCACCTGGTTTGCAAAGATCAAACTGATTTTGCTACTAAATTCAAGCACAGCTTATCGCTAGTTTAGCCGATGTTCTATTAATAAACTGAAACTCGTCGTTATATTAAAAGCGATAAAATTCTTTTTTATAATTTTTAATATAATTAATTTTTTATTATTATTGTTATAATTACAAGGATAAATATCAATAATAATTATAATATTAGTGATTCATTATTACTCACTACTAGACATACACATCATCTGTATTCTGGGGGTTAGTGAAATTATGAAGTGTTTCTAGACTCAAAAAGGTTTTTACGTTCCAAAAACATAATTTTTCGGCTTTTATGACGACGCTTTATCTTTCCAAAGAGTAAAAACATTGAAAAATCCCGAAAAAATACCAGAAAAATTTTATTAAATTGAACAAAACATAGCCGGAAAATGAGTCTATAGATACGAATGTTTTTGAATTTTCTAGGCGCAACATGGGCATTCTGGGAGTGGATGAAATCTTGATGTGCCTTTTTTGTCCAAAATGGTCGGTACGCGTCAAATACATTGTTTTTCGGCGTTTCTGACGATGCCTATAAATAATTTTCGTATTTTCGTGCTTTTATTTGCATTTCCTTTTATTTGTTGTTCGTTGAGTTGAGAGGCAGTCTAGCCACCTAGACTGGTGCCGCTAGGTTGCAGTGACAGTCAGAGGATTAAAGGCACGAAACTGTAACAACCTAGTTCCTCTCTGATGACCTCGCCTGTTTATATGATTTTTCACGTTTTTTTTGTGTATTTATTCTGTATATACTCCTGCCTACTTCTCTCGTTTTACTTGAACTCTTGCGCCTCGTAAAACCCGTAATTTCTCAAAGTATAATTTTGTGTGCTTTTTATGTACATGTATATATACTATTTCTCGTCTTTTAGTTTCTTTTTAACTAACAGCATGCCTAATTTATTTACCTTTTATTTATTTATTCATTTATTTTTTTCATATTGATGACTTTCTGTTATTATTTCTAGAGCATAAAAATCATAAAAAAATTTCGAAAAAAATTCTAAAAAGTCGAATAAAAATATGTAGTTAAAACATGAGTACATGGCGCGAAGCGCTACAAATTTGACACTTTTGAGCAAATACAATAGCTAAAAACGCTTAAAAAAAGATCTTTTCTACGAATTTTTAGGAAATTTTCAGAAACTTCCGAAAAGTCGCCAATTCTGGTGGGTGAAAAAATTTCGGGGGTGGGCATTGAAGTTTTTCTTAGGGCTGAATACCCCCAACCCGCCCAGATCATATATGCTGACAATCCTTACACCCCCACCGTCTACAAGATCATGTATGGTTGGTGCCTAACTATCCTTTAGACTCCGATTATCCGCTGTTATATGTAAAATAGCGTTTTTCGCCATTTTAACTATAGGCTACATTTATTCTAAATTATTTTTGGTGCTGTAATTTTCAGAAAATTTAAATATTCTGGAGAATTTTATGCGTAATAGTTTTTACTTTTCTTTAACTTCAGTGAAAATCAGGTCCGACAAATTAGTGAAATTCAGGCAAAAGGACGTTCAGAGACTTGAATGCTGCTCGACTTCTTGGAATTGTGAAGTTGAAACTATTCATATAAGCCCATTTTACGCGAAGCTCCGACAATTTTTAGAATTCATGCTAAAGAAATATGAGAAAACTGTGCTAAAATAGTTGTTTGTGCTTCAGAAATCGTTTAATGAGTCATAAAAATGTTTGTTGTACAAAAACCTGTTCATGCTGCAAAAATATAGCATTCAAGCTAACAAGAAAGTAAATAAATGTAATAAATAGAAATTGCGACGGGAAAAAGCGAAAGATTACGATAAACGATGTCTGAAAATCATTACAAAATATGTGCATCCACAATTTTTCTTGCCAGCTATGTTGAGCCAGAGGAAGCCGCCCCCTCCCATAAATCCGCCTTTGACTTATTTAAATAAAACGAATTATCTCGAGTTTGCATCAACATTCAACAACATTTCGAAAGCTGGAACGAGATTTCACGACCTCTCTTGTCACTTACCTTAGTTTCACTCTATTTGTTCACTTTTGAATGTTGTGTTCTTTTAACTGTATTTTGTATGTGTGCTACTCATACATGTAAGTGGAGTGTGTAGGGGACCCCCTCCCAGCCAAAGGTGGTCGTCCCCCTATTCCATCAGAGCCAGAAAGTGTTTGACCCCGTCCAATTTTTGGAAAAAAAACTTGCGTTTTTCAACGTTTTTAGCTGTTTTTTGGTCGTATTTTTTGCCAAAAATTGGAAGTCATTTACCCCTCTCCAAAAAGCTGGCCGGGGACCCCACCTAAAATGTTGAGTCGTTACATGTATGGTACTACTGTTGCTCAGATTTGATGTTCATTCGTATCTTTTTCGTTACGCAGCATATTTAGCGAATTTCTAATCGTATGCAGTATATCGTTTTCTAATATTTTCCTTCAAACGACATTATTTGCTTGACGATATTTTGAATGAATTGAATATTGTTGTCATCACTGACTCACATTTTCACGTTATTTTTCAGCAATAGTTGAGTCTTTATTTACCGTTGCTTGTTTTCGGCCGCCTGACGACATCTTATCAATTCAACGTAACAATATTTTATTTACTGTATTAGTCAAAATATAAACTCGAATTCGAATCGTAATAATGGCACGAGAGGAATCTGCTAATCCATTCGATAATTATATGGCAGCTAATTTGGATGAATGCATTTCATTGCTACAGCGCAAAGGACTACCGACCGTCCCAGAACATAAAAGTAATCATACTTTTCATCAATTATTCATCAATTGATTTCAGTGTTTATTACGCTGTTGTTAAAAATCAATTCATTAATCTACGAGTATCGTCTTACCTTAAATCTTTAATACGAACAATACTATTCATTATTATTAGTAATATAATTGCTTGTATTATTATGTTTATATAATAATCGTATTATTGTTGTATTTATTCATTTTATATATATATTGCTGCTATTATCATTATTATTATCAGGTATGATAGTACTATTATCATTATTTTGTTTCCTCTTGTTATTCCTAATAAGTGTCTGTGTTTTTGGTATATTACTCTATTCTTGACATACATTTCCACCTTGATTTTTCTGAGTTCGGCTAATATTTTCTCTACAATGATTTTTCGGGGCTGTCTTTGTAAATATACAATGATTTTCTGGAAGGAAAAGTAAAAAAATTAATTTTCTGGTTGTTTGCGCCTCATTTATTGAAATTCTGTTCATATCTTTATAAGGTCCAAAATTGAGTCTAAAATGCAATAAAGTCTAAATTTTTCAATACATCAATTTACGGGTTTCAAATAGAGTTGGTACATTTTTTGACGCTTTGCGCCTTTGCATTTTTGTGAAATATCGATTATTAAAATAGACCGCATATTCGGCTCGAAATTTAAGAAAATATCATCATTTGCTGATCTTCTGATATAAGGCTCAGAATTTGACTGAAAACCTTCAATTAAAGACCGAAAATGCAGTTTTTGCACCCAAAACGCGTTACTGAACGTCATTGTAGTAGAAGGTATATTAAAATTTGCTAATGCAATATGTAACGAAATACAAAGGCTGTCGAGGTAAAGTCTTTTCATGCACAAAGGAGCTTTGTACAAAAACATTCTAGAGCATGGGGTGAGGGGTATTACCCCCAAGCTTTGAAAAATTGATAGCTGTACAGCCATTTAAGCCGGAAAAACGTTGCTATAGCCTTTTTTGAGCTCAGAAAATTAGCTAAATAGCCTTTAATGGCTGAGAAAACTAGCTGAATAACCCTTTTTGGACTCAGAAACATATCGTGTGAGCTTAGAAATGCCATGAGTTGTCGTTTCTGAGTTTCAAAAGAATATATATAGCTATTTTCTAGACTTCAAAAATGAATAAATACTTATTTTTAGTTCAAGAAGGCTATAAGCTATGTTTGTAAGTCCAAGGAGGCTATTTAGCTAGTTTTCTGAGCCCAAAAGGGCTATACAGCTGATTTTCTGAGCCCAAAGAGGCTATAGAAGCGTTTTTACGGAGCACTTAACTATCTACTAATTTTTGGTTTTCAAACCCTGAAAGGTTAATCTTGTGCACCTATGACAAAAAACACTGATTTTTTCACAATTTTCAGATGGTTCGTTGTGGTGCAATGCTACCTTCGACTCATTCTTATGCTGGCCAGCTATTCCTGCAAATACATCGTACTCGCTGCCTTGTCCGCCATTAAAAGGTTTACTGCCCGAAAGTGCGCCTTATAACTTTTGATTTTCGCTTGTTAATCTGTCTTCCTCATAAGCATGTTAAGCTTACATGATCTTTGGGGGGTTTTCAACCCCCTGAACCCCCCGAAAAAATTTTTTCACCGCTCCCAGAATTGGCGATTTTTTGAAAGTTCCCAAAAATTTTCTAAAACTTTGTAAAAAAAGATGCTTTCGTAAGCGTTTATAGCTATCTATTTGCTCAATAGTGCCAAATTTTCGGCGCTTTGCGCCATTATACTTATGTTTTCTATATTTTGTTCAATTTGCTTCGACTTTTTTGACTTTTTACGAAATTTTCTAATGTTTTTATGCTCTAGAAAGATAGCGCATCGTCAGAAACGCTGAAAAACTATGTTTTTGACGCGTACCTATCCTTTTTGGACCCAAAAAAGGCACTTTATAATTTCACCCCCTCCCCTTAGAATTCCCATGCTTTACATGTATGATGTTAAGCATATTTGAAAATTATAAATGTGGGGAGCAACGCCAAACGTTCCATTCCTCAACCTCGCGACCTCGATTCATTTTTTTCGGATTAGTGATTTTAAGGTTTCAAAACGAGCAGTGCATTTTATAACGAATAAATCGTCTATATTATTATTGGAAGCTGTAACAGGCAATTCTGCTTTATTACTTTATCAGTAGTTTAGGCTGCAATTTTCCAGATAATACCGCTAGTCTCATGACGTCATTTTCTTGATTACCTGTTGCGGGGGTTGTAGTGGGTAGATAATAACTAGCAAAGAAAAATGCTCCGATGAAACAAAAAAGGTGAATACACTTGAATTTCTTCATTGTTAAGGATGTAAAAGGAGGGGACTAGGGAACATTTCCCTATATGCGCAGAAGCCATAGGAATGTGCTAAACAATTAGACTTCCACTAAACAAACCAAAAATCGAAGTATATTCTGCGGCCTGTGAAAAATGAGGGTGTAGTCACAAAACGTTTTTAAGTGTTTTGCAAAAGAGCATTAAAGACATTTTCATGACTATTAAATAATCAACGTATTATTTATTCAATGAAATCTTGACCTTCAACAATGCTCTGGCGTAAAAGATAATAGTCTAAACTTTACACCTACATGGCCAACTCAATAGTTTGCATTAAAAAGCATAAAAAATTTCTTTAAATTTTCCAAAATAAAGTAATCAGAATACTCGCCATCGTAATCGAATATGCCGCAGAATACACTTCGATTTTTGCGTTGTTTATGGAAAGTCTGATTGTTTAGCACATTCCTATGGATTCTGAGCATATTGGAAAATGTTCTCTAATCCCCTTCTTTTACATCCTTAACAATGAAAAAATCAAGTATATTCACCTTTTTTGTTCCATCGGAGCATTTTTCAAGATTAAGAACAAGGAAGATCGTTTGAGTTTACGCAAGTTTGGACATGTTGTTGAAAAACGCTAAAATTAGACTTGAGTATCGCAAATTGAATTTTAGTTGTGTGCGAGGTATTAAAGTTTTCCACGATTTCTCTAAAATTTATACGCCTAATGTCCTCATTCGCTTCGCCTGCAAATTCAGCAGTCAGTTCATTTATCCGCTCCATAGACTGCAAAATATGGGTCATTAGTCCTGGGATATTGCCATTCAACCGGATTCCTTTCAAAATCATGTGACGGGGATCGAAGTAAGGGTGCAGTCTTCAAGCTCCGTTAAAGATCCTCTCAACCATTTTCGGCCTTCATTTTGCCTCGTGTGCCCCACAAAATTTTCCACTTTTCCATTTTAGCGATCTAGAACCCACTTGCATGTCTGCTAATGAGACTTTAGCGAAAAGGGGCCGTTTTGAATGGAACAGGCTTTAGTGCATAAACTCGCCCAAAAAACAAATTTCCTTAGCACCCGATTTTTTCATCGCACGACCCGCCATATGTATAACAAAATTTGCTACCCACTCTGTCGAGCAAGTAAAAATTAAGCACTACAGTAATTAGTATGTTTTTCGAGCGGATCCATGCACTAGACATGTACTTGGTTTAAAAAACTATATATAGTCTACTTCACGGAACCTTGTGCATGGAATTAAATTTTTAACGATCTAGCGAACAACTACGAAAGTGGTTTCTACGCAGCTCTGACCATAGCACACTTTTCTATAATAGAACTTCGTATGAATATTCATTGCTATCCACAAAATCGCGATTGCTACTTCAATTGAACCGCTTTTATAATCAATTTGCATTGAATCAAGAATTGTGATCCATGCACATGGTTTCGTGAAACAGATTACAGGTACCTATGCACCTACTGTATTGCTTTATCTATTGTCTGTTTCATATAACTTCGTGCATAAATTCTAAAAATTTTCACCGAAAGTAAGCCGAGGGTTACGATAATTATATATCAGATCAATGCTGTAATCGCAATCTGTCAGATTATTGTCGGAGATGGTTTTAAAATTTATGATCGAACTTGAGTGAGACGGACTATAAGTGTGTGATCAATCAAAGGATAACGAGCATGTGCTTGGTCTTATTTTTTGAAATTGGCAAAAAACAACCACACGTTAGCGTGGGGGTTTAGGTTCTCACGTAAGTTTTACAACCCGCGCCGATTGCATAAGACCCCAGAATTCTATTTTTGGTAACATTTCTGGCGATTCCACCGAGCCAAAGCCCCCAGAATTTTCTAGCTGCCCATGTATGAGGCCAACACCAATAGAATTAATTTAAAAAACGGTGATTAACACAGGAATTATGGCAAGCAGTGAAATTTGCAAGATGGCGCATAAATGTTATTCGCTGCATTCACGACTATTAATTTAGCATTAACATTAATTATCAAAGGATCTGTAACGCTGGCATATTTTAAGCATAATCAGTATGTTCTGCCTACTTAGCGGAGTGGCTGAGAAATATCTTTTTTCGTCTCGAACTCTTATACTAAAACGATCACAGATCAAGAAATATTGCGTTAAAAGAGAAAAACAATTGGTTTTTGAGATATTGTAACCTCCCACATTATAAAACTGATTTGGCTACACAGAAACCAAAATTGAGTTAGATAAGCTTTAATACACGCTAAGAGTAAAAAACCCGTATACCTTACACTTTTGTGCAACAACCATTGGGTGTAAAGAAATTTTAAGGTCCGATTCGTGATCTAAAACTCAGGGAAACATTTTTATAAAGATTGGCCCTCCACAGAAAGTTTGATACCCAATGCTCTGGGCGAAAAAGTGTTTTTCAGTGTAATCTTTACACTTGTGCTAATAACGCAATATTGGGTGTATAGAACCAAAACAAACTAGGATCTGTAACACTTAGGTCGGGGCACATTTTAAGAATAATCAGCATGTTCCGCCTACTTGAAGGAGTAGCTGAAAAATTTCTTTTTTCGTCTCGAACCCTTTACACTAAAACGATCACAGATCGAGAAATATTGCGTTGAAAGAGAAAAAAATTTAGGTTTTGAGATATTGTAACCCTCTACATTATAAAACTAATTGGACTGCACTGAAACCAAAATTGAGTTAGATAAGCTTTAGGACACGCTAAGAGTAAAAGACCCATATACTTTACACTTTTGTGCGATAACCATTGAGTGTAAAGAAATTTTAAGGTCCGACTCGTAATCTACAACTCAGGGGAACTATTTAAAAAAATTGGCCCTCCACAAAAAGTTTGATACCCAATGCTCTGGGCGGAAAAGTGCTCCTTAGTGTATACTTTACACTTGTGTTAATAACGCAATATTGGGTATACAGAAAACAGACGAACTAAGATCTGTAACGCCTAGGTCAGGGTACATTTTAAGCATAATCACCATGGTCCGCCTACTTTGCGGAGTAGCTGAAGAAATTTCGTTTTTCGTCTCGAACCCTTTACACTAAAACAATCACAGATCGAGAAATATTGTGTTCAGAGAGAAAAAATTTGCGTTATGAGATATTGTAACCCTCTACATTATAAACCCAACTGGAATGCACAGAAACCAAAATTGAGTTAGATAAGCTTTAGGACACGCTAACAGATAAAAACCCGTATGCTTTACACTTTTGTGCAACAAACATTAATTTTAAAGAAATTTTAAGGTCAGAATCGTAATCTTAAACTCGGGGGCAACATTTTATGGAATAAAATTGGCCCCCGCATATTGTTTGATACCCAATGCTCTGGACGGAAAAGCGCTTCTCAGTGTAAATTTTACACTTGTGTTAATAAGGCAATATCGGGTGTATAGCAATAAAATAAACTAGGATCTGTAACGCTAAGGTCAGGGCACATTTTAAGCATAATTAGCATGTTCCGCCTACTTAGCGGAGTAGCTGAAGAAATTTCTTCTTTCGTCTCGAACCCTTTACACTAAAACGATTACAAATCAAGAAATATTGCGTAAAAAGAGAAGAAGAAAAAGGGTTTTGAGATATTGTAATCTTCTACGACATAAAATCAATTGGACTGCACAGAAACTAAAATTGAGTTAGATAAGCTGAAGAACACGCAAAGAGTAAAAAACCCGTATACTTTACATTTTTCTGCAACAACCATTGATTGTAAAGAAATCTTAAGGTCAGATTCGCAATCTACAGCTCAGGGGCAACATTTTCAAGAAAATTGGTCCTCCGCAAATTATTTGATTTTTCGGTTTACACTTTACACACTCATTGCTAACTCGGTATTGAGTGTTAACAAAAAAAACACCGGCATCGAATTTTTTAATTATCTTTCGATTAAAAAACTGCACCTCCCAGGTGTGTGCCGTTGTTGCTGTGAGGGAGGGCACAAATTTCGCACTCGTTGTGATAAACATACAAAAAAACGATGGCGAAGTATATTATAGGTAGCGCTATCGCGCTACCTATGATAGAGGTGGGTGAGTACTAATGCTGGTAGAAGATAAGAGCGTAAAATTTACTTTTGAATCACACAGCGTAGTCGGTCTGGAGATCTACTAGAGAGATTATTTAAGAATGCAGATTTAAAAATGGGTATAAACTTTGAAATAGCATAAAAACTGCCACAATAAACAGTTTCTGATCGATTTAAAACACTCGCAGAAAATTAGGAATTTCGGCTGTTTTTGAACTTAGTCTGCATTTTTTCGATTTTGAACTTAGTTTGCATTGTTTTAATCAGAAAATATTTTCTAAATCTAAACCTTCACAGTTCCGCACGTGCATGTCTCGCTGAGTGTCAAAAAACAGAAGAGCAGCTGGAATTCTTTACAAGAACAGTATGTAATTTTTGATTATTGACCTCTCTTTGAATTCTCTAGCTATGTTGCATTTTTATTCCATTATCATTTTCTTTCAGGATTTTGCCCTAGACTCATAATGATATAAAGTATGCATTAGCCAAATTCCTTCAAAGTTTCCATATCGTAAAAACGCATTTAACCTAAAGATTTGAATAGTGTGATTATTCATACTCAACATCTGCTTAATGTTACGAACCTGCAGAAATGGAAACAAGTTATTAAATTGTCCTTCTGATTGTTCCCAAAATTGAACTTTTGGCGATTTTTTCGCGCTTTTGCTCTATCAGACCAGACCCTCCAGAATTCAGTTTCTGCCCATGTAATAAGTCCAACATATTAGGGTTGGAGACTCCAACGTTTATATCGCGCTGGTATGTCAGAAGTAGCATTTTGCTGTAAAACGCATTGGAAAATAATACAAGATGCACTAAATTCTGATAAATATTGGTCGAAATTTTTTTGGCAATTAGACGTTAGCAGTTTACACTTTTTATGACTTGAGCTGCTTTTCTGACAGCCTACGCATTTCTGTTGCGCCTATGAATCCGCTGCGCTTTCGATTACCGTCGTTCTTTTTTAATTTCATCAGCGCTACTTAATTAATGTCAGGTTAAAAAGGGCTTATTACGTATGCAGATAGCCTCATATATTAGACTTATTTCATAAAGTGACTCATCTGTTATTAAAAATGCATACCATGTTTTTTGGCTATGGACAATCGAGGAAAAATTAATCACTCTTCCATTCTACCGCTAAGACAATAGTTTTTCTGCGAAAAAACTCATTTCCTCCTATCGATCTGTACTAAACAAGTCACGTGATAATAAAATTTACGATTGAAAGTTACTGATAAGCACCTGCTTTGTACAAAACCATTTCAGCATAGATAAAAACTATTCTCGCAATAAGATAGTGTTCAATACCAGGCTACATATACTCGTATATACGTAATGTCCCATCTAACTTGTTTCTTTAATAATTCACTTTTAATTCTTGATATTTTTTGAATTATTTTTGAAAGTAGTTAGAAGATTCAATAGAACCTGACTGACAAAAATTGGTCACTTTGGCTTGTTCGCAGAGTGTAGATTAGTATGTAAATCTTAAATTTTTTTCAATCTTCACTTGAGAAAGATATGAATTTGTAATTAAAGCCTAGCCTGTTATCCTAACTACTCTAGCGATTGGAAATTTAAGTATTTGTGTGATTGAGTGTTTACGATTCAAGAACAAAATTTGTTATATAAGTTTGTGCGAGTTATTGAAAAAACCGCTGCTGCTGGAAGTCAGTGCGACATTTCTTTATGAATGTCGAAAAAGCTAGTTTCATTAACATATTTTAGTTTACACATAGTATGTGATCAATTATGTAAATTTTTTCAGGCAGCAGCCTATTGAACACCCTATTCTCGCTCCAAAAATTTCTTTAAAATCGAGAATTGTTTCGACTTATTGCGGGATAACACTTTGTATAGTTAGGTATGATATCCTATATAGTTTTAGTAAAGTACGAGTACGTATGCGTATATTTTCAATAATGAGAGCAAAAAGTTTTTCAAAAAATGTATTACTGGTGTATGAATTGTATTTTCATTAAATTGATAATTCGAAGTTGAACGTCTCTTCCGTTATGCTTACGAGTGTTTTATTTCAGAGCACGTTCTCAAAACTTGTCATGAGACTGGTCGTTGGTTGGGAAGAGCGGAAAATGACTTCAGTCTTCCATATGGTTTCACCGACTACACCCCATGCATGAAATTTGACCTTGTGGCATTCGCGGTAAGAAAGAAGACTCAATTTTATTTTCTTAACTTTGCCCACCACATTGACAGTGTCAAAAATGTGGATTTCATATTTTGAAGTCCTAAATGAATGAATATCTGATTAATCTGTGTAAATGTATGCGAAATATGTGAAATATGAAAGATGTGCTGAAAAACATGTTTGTCCCCTTATTCGTTGGCTTGGCGCACTAAGTAATATTTCAGAACTATGAATTAAGAATTACTTTTAAAAATATATCTGAATGTACCGCATTGCTTGTATTTTAGTGAACTTTGTCGAAATTTAAATTTATCACCGATTTAGGGAGTCTAATTCGATTTTTGGAAATTTATTTCTTGTCGTCAGTGATTAAGCGTTATCAATTGTTCGTTCCTGGTCTGAAAAATCGTTCTTGGATCGACATGTGTCAACGTTGCATGTTTACTATTACTTTTTTGATGTATATTATTAATTTATAATAACCAAAGGCATACATATCGTGTCTAATTGTAGAGGCTAATGTGTATAACTAGCGAGCATGTTTCTATTCACATATCATTTTCGTAGAAATTTATCAGTTCCTCTTGTTCTTGAACTTGCTTATCAGTAAAAAAACTGTTTATCCTGCCGCCGGGTGATGCCAAGACTCCGGACACTTAGCGCAACAGCCGTCTAACTTACTTAAACATTGTGCTCACATAACGCTCTAAAATATTAAATCAAGTATGTGAATCTATGTCAGACTATTTTGAGAAAAACTTAGGAACAACTGACTGCAGGAAGAGAAATCGCAGTGACACAGGCATGGCGAATGAATTAAGAGAATAACATCAATTAAACTACATATGTTATACTCGAATATTACAGGCATCCATCTATTCTCGGCGTATCTTTGGCACTACGTACGTAAAAGATTAATTACTAAGCCAGCTGGTGTCTTCTAAGCGAAACGTAGATTTATTAATCAATTGGACAATTCAATAATTCAGGAACAAAAACGGATTGGCAAACTACCAATAGCAAACAGAGAGATCAGTGTAAACTGATTTGCGTTTGGCATGTTGAAAATCTTTGAAACATTTTTTACTCATTTTCCGATCGGAAGGAAGCATTGTATTGAATATCGACTTCTATTTAAATCGTTAAGTCTTAAGAGACTGAGTTAGCTAATTTAAATCTACTTAAAATAAAGCATTTCAAAGTAGTCGAGATCGAATTTCGTTCCAGATTGGCAGGCGAGAAATACAAAAAACCAGGTGGATTTTGTTGTGAACAGTCAAAATTTACAGCAATGTTTTATTCTTTGATTCTCGATAAGCATTAAATTTCAAAGAATAGAAGGAAATTCGTGCCATAAATGCACGTTTGACCACTTATCTTTCTCAGAGAAAAGATCCTCTATTGATAAAGGGTGAAATGTCTTAATTTATCAAGTCGAGGCGCCAGGTTTTGAGAATGATTTCAAACATAGATGTGTAAAAAATTTCCTCGTTTGGCTATTGGCGTCGAGCGAAGTGCATATTTGGCCATCACCTTTGGTTATTAAAGTCTGCCTAATCGATGTAGGTGAAGTAGGGAATTGCGGAGTGAAATGCACCCTTGTCGAGCAGTATAATATATCGATTTCACGATTTCATCGAATTGATCACTTTTTAAACATATTTCAATACCTAATCGAAACCAATTTCAAAACAACAAGAAGTTCACCTCTTCAGAGAATATTTTACAATAATTTTTGCGTTGCCAAAATCTATTCCTTTTAACCTGCAATTCATTATCTTCTTTTGTTCTTCTCATTCACATACCAAACCAACTTTCTTAAGAGGAGTAGCGGATTCAATAGGCTTGGGAACCTTTCAACAAATAATTTTAGTCTCAGAAACCTCATTCTCAAAATTTGCTCCAATGCAGTTTTCAAATTAACTTTGAACGACGTGCTAACCAATCAGATACGCGCAAAGCAGCTTGTTGTTCTGAAGCTAATTGAAGATTCAACATTTTTTTGCTAATTGATTCCGTCTTACTTTTTTCATCCGAAGTTTTTCTCATTTCCTTATTTCTTCTCGACTTCGATCACATTCGATTTTGGGAACCTGCAGAATTCTGAAATGGAATCACTTTTTATTTATTTAGTTTGATTTCTTATTTTTTGTTTTTTATTTTCAAACGTTATGTCTGAATACCTCGCGTAAAAACATATTTATGTTCTAGAGAGCTGAAAGAGTGGCAGAGGGTGCTAGAAAACTCGAATATGTTGGAATAGCTTTATCGTTAATCAGTTTATTGGCATCGATCATAATTTTTTCTGCCTTTAGGTAAATTATCTATTTTTCTCAATGATGATATGTCTCATTCAAAGTTCTAAATATACGAGTATGTGTTTAAGGGGCTAATAAAGATGGGTCTAGACCACACTTCTTTGTTGGTTTTGTCGTTAGCCTGTGACAAAACGTTTCTTAAGCAAAGTATATAGATTTTAATTCAAAGACAAGAGGAATAATAAGTTTTTAAAGCTTTTTTGTGGCGTTTTTAGGCCTAAAAATGTTTCGGTAGCTTAAATTATCCATGGAATTTTTGTGCTGTACACATATGACTGTTGGAATAATGGAAGAGTTAAAACCTGTGGAACTGATATGAATATTGAAATATTGATACTCCTTGGGCATCCAGTAGAAGAATTGGGTGGGCGCAATTCAGGAGTAGACTTCAAATCGTCAAGAAATGAACTCCATATCAATATGCTGATTTCTCATTCGTAAAAAATCGCAGCGTTGTTTCTCTCAATCTTGATTTGACAGCGGCTGGGCTCAGCATTCTGTCCAGAAATTACAGCAATGATTTCGCCCTCTTTCGTATTATCAGTATTTTCAACCCGGAATTTTTTGTCAATTCTTTTTTCCAGATGTATAGGACCTGCATTTAGAGCTTGGCAAAAAAGGTGTAATATCTTATTTCATTCTGTGTCGCTTGGAATCTTTCCAGCCATAATAATATTTTAGGGCGATGAGTTTTCTAAAACGTATGAATACGATATGATACGTAGCAGATTCTCTCGCCATATGAACATTTCTCTTTTAGCTCTGTCCATTTGCATAAAAAATCGTATTTCAAAAATTAAATTTTGGGTATATGCGAAATGTTTTAAATTCTGCGGGAGTCTGAACCCCCAGCCCACGTGTGCTTACACTAAGTCCATTATTTTTTATTCCTCTTTAGACGACTTCGGGTATTCCGCAATCAGATGCATCAGCAGCTTATGATTTCTTTGCTACTCAACGTTGCAATTCGTCTTATATTGTATGTTGATCAACATATACTCAGAGGACTGAGTCCGTCTGCTCACACCGGTCATACCATAAATTCAACGGTATGAATGAATTGTCATGGCAGCGCATGAGATTTTATGTTTTGTTAACGATTTACATTTTATCTGAGCTGTTTGTAAAAAATTTATGGTTTTCCAATTTCATAACCACTATTGGAAGCTTTGGACAATAACAGGTATCTTAGCCTTAGATGGGCAGTAGCCAAATTCTGGAAGTCCGATGAGGTGAAATCGTCAAAAATAGCACCACAAATTCTATTCTGCTGTATCGATTACTGTGGGGTGCGCCGGATTTTCGAAGAAGGGTCTAGACCCTCCCCCCGCCCATATCTGGTCTTAGCACTCCCGGGGACTCTGTCACAAATGTCGCGAAAGCACTTGTTCTTTGTATTTAAAACAATGACTTACAGAAACTGGAGGTCATCCTTTACTTAGCCGTAAACGGAATATTCGAATTTTTGACAGCTACTTAGAATCGAACTATGAAGGATTTTTTATGCTTATAGTGTCGAAAGCAGGTTCTTTTCGTGGCACAAATTTAATAATCGAACGACAGTTTTCGATGTAAAGCATGATGTTATTACTTTTTTAGCAAAAATTTAAAAATTCAGCGCCAAACTATATTTTTCGATAAATTGTGATCTCTCTTCAAGCGCATGCGCAAGAAACAAGCGGGTATTTTTAAGAATTGTGCTAGATTCGCTCTAATTTTGGAACTTTCAATAACTTAGAACTTGATTTGTCATTGCAGACATTTATTGGGATTTTGAAAACATAATAATCTGCTATAAATCTGAAAATTTAAGTTTTTTTGAAAATAAAACTATTGCTAAAAGAAGATTTATTAGATAACAAATGTCAATAATGAATGTATAAGAATATAAGGAAACTTGAATAAGTAATACATTATAAGGCATAAGAAATGGAAAGAGATAAGGCGTGGCGCGACCATGAATGTTGATCGTATGAAATGCCTAATTATATTATAAGTTTTTTTTTAAGTTAAGCGTATTCTACTCTCAAATGCCTATTACTGGACTACTTTAAAGATAATAATATAAGCGCAAAGAATTCAGCAAAACGTCAAACTCAAGCCACATTATAAACTGACTTCGACAAACTCTTATTTTTTAAACTATTAAACTTTCAAAACCTAAAATAATAGTCTGATGCGAAATACTTATATGCTAATCATTACGAAGATAAGCATATTAAAAGTCATATTAAATCGAGCAATGAAAAAATAACAATAAGAATTCAAAAAAATTGCTTAATTCTTTAAGTTACTTGCTCGATTTTTTGTCAAATTATGTAATAGCTAAATAGAATATAACAAAAGAAGTAAAATTGTGTGTTGTATACATATTAGCAGCTTTATTTATATTGGTAAAATAATCAAAGACATCTGGAATTGTTTCCGTTAAAATACAATATCAAGAAACTGCGACATTCTGAAGCTTAGGCTGTACTGTTGGTCGCAAAGCTTCAACATTATCCAAAATATGAATGTTTGAATAACGTAAAATTTAGGCTGATTTAGCTGAATCTTATAAAGCGGCATATTATCCTACAACTGGCTTTTGTGTGTAATAATTAACTGTTTCATGGACAGATCCGCAAATTTTAATATCTAACAAACTTCTTAACAAAACGAATTCAAATTAGAAGTTCGTTAGATTGCTATTTTTAAATCAGAATTGCAACTTTTGTATGACAGCATTCAGCTGGACAACTTTTTTAAAAATTTATTAATTGAATAATAAATCGTAATATGTCCCAATTCGCTCACTTCTGCAGAAAGTATCCAAAACTCCCGCTGCTGAAAGCAAGTACATATCATTATTGTATCCTTTTTGCAGCGTCCTTAAATTGTTTTTATTATCATGTGCAAAACTTTTTCAGAACATAGTTTGTGAGGCATTCTACCTACTTCTCGAGTATCTCAAGACAGTTGCCTTTATGTTTTCCTTTCTGGAAGGTTTCTACTTGCATCGCACTGTCGTTATACGAGTGTTTCAGGACAGTGAACCAAAGCTTAGTCGATATCTGATGCTCGGATGGGGTAATTGTAGTCTTATTCGACTTAAATCATTTCCGAATGGTTTGATTATCAACATACATTAGAGCAGTTACTGCCATGATTATAAAGTAGTTCTATAAATATATAAAAATATCATGCTGCGAATGGTCCGATGGTAACATCATAGCATCAATATCAGAATGTTGCTGATAATTTTTTGCACGCAGTAGGTGGTAATAATCGGGGTCAGGTGCGCTTCAATACATGAAATTGTGTTTTTCGACCTCTTATGGTTAAGGTTTAATTTTCAAAATAATCTAAGAAATAAAAATAAATTTGGTAATAAGGAGGTTAAACGCCAACGTATTAATATAGTATGTCACTACATTGGGAACATGCAACTCCATCAGATAGTATGTATAACATCGCTGTATAATTGTGAATTGTGATTGGTGGACCAAGTCATAAAATAGTAATATTTTCTTCATCTGAGACTAATTGCAAAAAATGAGCGACATGCGCCATGCTTCCGGGTCAAAGTGCAGTTTTTATTCTTCATTTTGCCTTGACTTTCACAGAAGAACTAGCCACTGATCTTGCGAGACAGCATCGGCTCTTAGCAGGGGCGGATTTAGGGGGGCGAGGGGGCTGCCGCCCCCCATTGGCCCAAAAAGCGCGCAAAATTAAGGATTTTTGAGCGATTTTTTGGTCAAAATGGCTAATTTTTCCGCCCAAGTCAGGGTTCCGCCCCTCCCCCTTAGGGGTACCGCCCCCCCCCCTTAGGAAAATCCTGGATCCGCCACTGGCTCTTGGTCTTCAATCAAAATTTTTAGCGAAAACCAGTTTAAGAATCAAAAACATTCCAAGGTGGTCAGATTCATGCATGGCATATCCAAGAGGTTCGCGAATAATTGCCCCCCCCCCACAATTTGCCTCCACAACTCGCCCCCACACAACTCGCTCTCACACAACTCACCCCTCCACAACTCGCCCCCACACAACTCGCCCCCACACAACTCGCCCTATACAACTTGCCCCTCCCATAACTCGCTCCCCACAATTAACCCCCAACTCAATCAATCGCAATTATTAACTATCCAATCATAAAGGATTCGGTCGAATTCATAGAAGCTAAAAACCCGCAGAGTTAAATTTGTTGAAATTTTTTGTGATTGTCAATGTCAACACTTAAAGCTAATCGAATGCTTGTTTGCTCCCGCAACCCAACCATACGTGTACAGCATGAGAATTCTGGGGGTCAGGTTAATACAATTTTTAAAGTACCATTTTCGGGCCAAAAAACGATGGGTACACGACAAAAACACTGTTTTTGACGTACAGTGCTCGTTCTTTCTTGAACAAAAACATTTAAAAATATAAAAAAATTGAGCAAATTGGACAAAATGTAGTCAAAAATGTGTAAACGGCGCTAAGCGTCGAAAGGCATGGCCAATCTGAAAGGAGGAGGGGGTCATACGGCCTGGGGGCAGTCAAAAATTGAGCTTTTTCAAGCCAAAATGACCTCAAAAACTGATGTAAGCGCTAAAATAGCGTTAAAGCTACGTTATGGGGGAGCGAATTGTGAGGGGGCGAGTTATCCATATCCCATCAGAGAATCCCCTGCAAGGATATTTCGCTCAGTATTATTGGAAAAAATGCATAGCTCGTCAGTTTCTGCTGATTCCATGTATTTTTAATCTTTTCTTGACAGCTGAGTATTTTAATGAACTATATGTACCTAAAAGGTCGAATTTTTACTATGTGGATACATGCTGTACTGACGGGGTTGCATTTTCCCGATGTACGCCTAAAAGTTGAACATCATTATTTTCGACACGCGTCTAGGGCTCATTAAACACAAACATGCTAAAAAACTTTTTTGTCATATCAGCTAACTTTGTCCGCATTAAAAAAGGAACAGTGCATAGAAACACTAATTCTTCCACGAAATATGCAATTTGAGCATTTTCAATCTTACATGTTTTGATTAAATGTTTGGGCTTCCAGAGATGAAGTGAGGAGGAATGCCGAAAAAAATTCTTGTTATAACTTTTATTTTCTATTCCAAAAGGCAGGCGTCGACTGTAATAAAGTATGCTAATGGCAAAAAAGACATTTTCAGATCAGTTTTTTGGTTATACTAGTAATATGTTATTAGCATACATGTTTTGCATGGGAATTCCAGGGGTCATTTCCAAAAGAATTTTTATGAAATGTATTTTTGTGCTAATTTTTGCAAAAACTGTTTAAACTCTATTTTTAAATCTAATTTTAAACCATTTGAGTAAAAATCGTGACCCTTTTATTTTCAAACAGAGATTTTGAATCAGAATTTCGATATTTTAGCTGACGACTCAGATTCTGAGACTTCAATCTTATGAGAATTTTCGTTTTTGTAACGAATTCTAAAATGTTTTTCTTGATTGTCACGTTCAAAGAACATCGAGAATGGGACACTACCAGACATGTATATAGAGCTTGGGACTACATTCCTCAGAATGGAAAAATATGAAATTTTCTGGAGATAACTAGGCACAATGAAGACAAAAAACCGAGGAAAATAAAAAATATTGTAAAAATGTTTGAAAATGATTAGTATTTTATGTATTTTATGTATTTTAATGTATTTTACAAAATGTATTTTTTAAATGTATTTTACACCATGTTAGCATTTATAACAATAGACTGTCTTGGCGCAAAGAATTTCTGGTCAAACCCCCTCGAAGGGCTATGCATCTAAGTTATCTATTGCTGCTACTGATGATTTTCATACATTACATGTTAGTAGAATCTAAGGTGAAAATTTACGGCGTCATTAAAAAACGTACATACATAGATAAGCGCGCAAATGTTTTAGAAATAAGTAATTAACGATCGGTTATCTTTAAGGCTTGCCAGCTCTTCACGTTATTATATGGATTCTTGTCGTTATTATTTTACAAGAAGATCACTCTCTAAAAAGGTAATAATAGAGTATTGTATGATTAACTTATTTGATGTTGATTCGAAAACAAATTTCTCCTAAAGTCTTATTGTTCTAGTCTTTCTATTTTTCGCAAATCTGAGAACAATCAAGCGATATTTTAGGTATATGCTACAAAAAAGCTATTGTGAACAACATAAATATGTTTATTTCCTCGCGGAGCTAAGAATACTCTTGACTATCTCGCTAACCTAGATACGAAAAATGTCAAGCTTCAGTTAATTAGCTCGCATAATTCATTCATCTCATGGACGGATTTAAAGAGGGCCGCCCCGCCCTTATTGGCCTAAAATAGTTGGCGAGATAGAGAATAGATATGTAATTTGCAATGATTTTCGGCCGTCAGCGACCATATTTTCTCAAATTTTACCGGCGCTACGCGATTTTTCACAATTATTTACTTTCTTGGGACCAGGAAGCCATTTTTCGCTCGTGAATAGGTTTCAAAACAATTTCAACAGCAGAAACAGCTATTTCAGCATAGTTTCCTACTATTTTCAAGCATAAATTTTAAACGTTTTACGACGTTCCGCTTTAAGTGCTACACTATAAATGAAATCGTGCAATAAATCAGGCTACTAAACATCCTTCCGCCTAAATTTCACAAATTTTCCGACGCTTCGCGCCGAATTTCCGCAAAAATCTTCATTATTTTTTCGTACCAAATTGTCGGAAATTTAAAAGTTTTTTTGATAAATTTCGCGTCAACAGTGATTTTAAATTAAAATGGACAAGGCAAAACGCCGAAAAAACGCTACTTCGCACATAGCAGACAAATTTTTGGACCTATTTTTAACTGTTTTAGAAAAAGTATGGACACCGCTCCTCCCTAGGGAAAATCCTAGATATGCCACTGATTGATCCTATTCATAATACGCACATAGGGATTAAGAATTTGACTTCATAATGGCTGCTGAATTCTTTTGAATTTAAAAAAAACGAAAAATATGTATCTTAGCTTTGAATTGTACATTTTTTGGCAAATTTTTGACCCTATTTTGTTTGATTTTAATTTGTTTGGTAATTGTTTGGCATTTTCTTATTCTTTAACGAACTAGAATTATCCGGAAGGTTGGAAAACGCTAGGTCTACTGATTTTTTCAAGCCCAAAAATCGGAGGATAAATATTTTTTGTCTATTCTATCTAAACTTCTTGCGTCCGCATTTGATGGTTAGATTCTTAAGAAAACCAAATCGGATGCAAAAGTAATTGAAGTTCACGCCGCATTAATAAACTTTTGCTAATGAAATCGGAACGACGTTTCTAACGTCGATGCGTTTTTTCTTCATTTGTATGGTGGTGGTGGTGACCATATATGAACAGCATAGGAATTCTAAAGGGGTCAGGCCCAAAAAATTTTTAAAAAGTGCCTTTTTTGGGCTTAAAACGATGGGTACACATCAAAGGCACTGTTTTTTTACGTTTCGCACAATGCTCGTTCTTTCTAGAACATGAAAACAAAAAAAATTTCCGAAAAAGTAAAAAATCGAGTGAATTGAACTAAATATAGTCAAAAAATGTGCATATGGCGCGAAGCGCCGAAAATTTGAGAGTTCTGAGCCAAAAATGAGTTAAGAACGCTTCGAAAGTCACACTTTTTACAATTTATTACAACAAATCGACAATTCTGGGTGGATCGCGGCCATGTTGCGGGATCATCTGTTATTATGAGGGTCAAAACCCCCCGAACCCCCTCCAGAACACGTATGGTGGTGACTCAAACAGTTTCATTCTATAATTCACTTTTATGACGGTTCTAAATTATCCCGCTAATACCTAGCGGAAATATGCGTATACTTTAAAGCTGGAGCCTATCCTAAAGACTTGCCCTATTGTGTGCATCTTCATTACTGAATGATTAAAAATTTAAATTAGTCATCAAACGATTTTTTCTATTGTAAGAGTTTTATTGGTTAGGGTTTATTGGTGACATAACATAAAATATCTTAAAATATTTTTGAAGCCAAATCCTGGCACAAAAGTACTGAGTGTATGCAATGCTTAGCATTTTTGACATTCTTCATATTAACTGGTTACCTATTGATTGACGGAAATTGGAAGCATTTTTTAACGAAATAGCGCGTTTCTATGCAGTTATCCTAAAAGAGAATATTTTGTATAAACTTAATAAACTTATATAATCTTATAAGACTCGTCATTTAAACTCAAAAAAGTCAGTAAAGGTAGTTCAAGTGAATGACCACAGTTGACGCTAATGACATAACCAGAGATTTAAAAATTCTGTGCATTGGAGTTTGGAACTGTTATCGAGATTGACCCAAATTTTTAACGCCTCTTAAAATTTTCCCTACTGTTAGAATGAACTTTTACAACCGATATGTCAAGTTTTTCGATTTATTATTGGTCAGCCGGATTTTTCTCTTACGATTGGTGCGAGTCACTTGTAGATTTTTTGCGAATTTTCAGGTGTCTAGGCGAGTATTATATGACGCCGGAATACTTCTGGAGCATGGATGTCGTCCGGCTAGGTGAACTTCTTGTGAGCCTCATCATTGTTTAACAATAATAATGTTACTCTCGAAATTTTCTTTTCATTCAGGTCAACCTTGTTTTTCTGCTGAATATTGTTTACGTACTTTGGCTTAAAGTGAAACAAAGTCAAAATCCTACGGAAATGAAGCATATAAAGCAAGTGTACTGCGTTTTTTATTTTTTGTATTATCTATTGTCAATTCGTAATTTTTCTGTGCCGCAATGCTTTTGAAACTTGAATTTGGCATTTCCTATCTGTTGACTTTTTCGTGTATAACCTATCGAAATTCATTTTAGAATTCAAGAGTATCAAGTAATATTTTTGAAGTTGTATAATTGGAATTTGTACTTAGTAGATAGCAAGAAGTGCATATTCACGAGCAACTGTTACTCGTATCATTCATTATGTTTATAAATTTTTTGACTATTATTTGAGAATATTAGGATAATTTTTATATAGTCGCATCAAGAGTGATTATCGTTATTATTGATTCAATTTATTTTTCGTTTTATTTATTTGCTCACCTATTTCTTATTTAGTCAACTAATATTATTTCATTATTTATTCTTCGTTTATTTATTCATCAATTATGAATCTTTGATAATTTTAGTGTTTAGTCAACTAATGAAGATACTTATTTACCCATCGGCTTATTAATTATTGATCAGTATAATAGCTCCAAATATTAGCGTGCTAAAAATTATTGTCTCTCAGGAAAAGCGTCAAGGCGGCCCTTATGCTCATCCCTTTGCTCGGACTACCGAATATACTTCAAACTATTCCATTTGTGCCTAGCAGGAGCAATTTCACGTTTTTCGCAATTTACACGTATTTGGCCTCATTTTTCTTTATGTTTCAAGGCCTAATGGTCGCCGTGCTTTATTGCTTCACGAACAGAGAAGTAAGCAATGCCTTAACTTACATGGAAATCTTGAAGTACATTTTCAGAGCATTGAGAATGTTTTTGCAATAAATGCTTCATGAAAAGTTACAAAAGGTTTTATGGGCTTTCAATGACATTGCACTGGACTGGATTTGATTAAAAATAATTCTTACACATGCACAAATGTAACTATAAAAACTAGTGAGACATCCTTCTTATTTTTTTATAAATTTTTCCCATTTTTCCTTCTTATCCTTTCTAGGGAAGATTATATATATTCGCTTAAAGTGCGACTTTTTTAATTATTCTAAAATCGCTGTCATCAGGCGTAAGTGGCAATATTGAATGTCTATATGTTTAGCATATAGGATCGTGCCATACTCTTAAATGGATAATGGTTTTAAAATTTCTTAGCACGTTTTCTTTCCACAATGCATTTATATAACCAAAATCGAACATATAACTTTGATTCAAGTTATGTAAAATCTGCTTATACAATCCGAAGTTTGTCTTACATCTTAATTTCTTAAATTTCATTCTCGGGAAATGACATTATGGTAAGTAAATAACGAGCGAATCGAGAGTAATTAAACGATTGGTAATACATGATTTCACGATGGCTCCAGTTACTCGTAGCTTAATAGCATTTGTTCCTTCATATGGTAATCATATTAGAAATATCTATTATTTACCTTATAAGTGTGGCACTCGTTCAATTATCAAATAAACTTTATAAATGCATCTCATGTCCATTTTTTGGCGAATGCGTATCAGGTTGATCAGGTCCATTCCGATATTTTATTGACGTTCAGTACCATAAAACACTGATTTAATTGGCCTTACATTATCCTGCTTACTGATCAATTACTCTGTTTGTCTGCAGTAAGTAAATTTATAGTAAAACTATGTTAATCAAGGGTTTTCTAGTCAATTTCTAGCACTTTTACAAAAAAGTTTTGATTTTTTACATATTGAGCCTGCATTTTGCCTTATTTTATTTTGGAAATTTTCCATTTTTTTCATTCTGGAGGTCTAGAACCTCCCACACTCTACATACATGTCGGGATCTGACTTTTTCTCGTTGCACTAAATTGGTGTTCTATAGAATAGGCGTTGTTTTTAAAATCGGTACTTTATTGTGTTTAGCAGTACCCTATATTTAAGCAATTGTTGAACGAAAATTAATTTCTTGCAGAGCAGCATCGTTTCGTCGTATTTCTGAATTTGTTAAGCTAACTTGCGTACAAAATCCGATTAAAAGTTGTCTCTTAACGCGAAAAAAGTATCTCTTAACCATCAAGTTAGGAGTACACACGAGCGTGGAAGTATAGGCTGGACCATACATGTTTTTTGGAGGGGGGGAGTTGACCCCTGCCCCAGAAGGGCAACTGACCCTCCGCAAAATTGCTGCGACCCCATCCCCCAGAATTGAGGATTTTTCGTAAAAGTTGTTAAAAGTTGTAAAAACTATGCCTTTTTAATTTTTTAGCTCAGTTTCGGCTCAAAACTCAAATTTTCAGCGCTTCGCACCATATTTACATTTATTGACTATATTTTGTTCATCGATTTTTTCAAATTTTTCGGGAATTTTTTTACGTTCTTATGTCCTAGAAAGAACGAGCATTGTCTGAAACGTCAAAAACAGTGTATTTTGACATTTACACACCATTTTCTAGCTCGAAAAGACACTTTGTAAAATTTTTTGGCTTGCCCCCCCCAGAATTCCCATGCTGTATATGTATAGTCTCGATCATAGGTGGACAGCACCGAAATTTTGGGGGGAGGTGCAACATTTTTGAAGGTCAAAAAATTGTCTTAAAAATGGTGGTATGGCTAGAAACCATTTTTCAGCGTTTCTTAACGAGCGCTATCCATTGACATCAAGAAATCGCGAAAAAATCAACAACAAAAAAATTAAAAATTGAATTTTAAAAGGGGGTGTTTCGGTTTTTAAGGGGTATTCGGTCTTATGGGGTCCATACCCCCAAACATCTAGGCCCACGTGTGGTCTGGACCACACGTGGACGTGGGGGGTTTGGGGAGTATGCACACCCCCAGAAGTTGGAATACCCCCTCCCCAGAAATCAAAATACCCCGGAATTCAATTTTGAAATTTTTTTGCCTTTTTAGCGATTTTTTGATGCCATTGGATAGTGCTCGATGAGAAACGTCGAAAAATGGAGTTTTTCGCCATACGACCACTTTTAAGACCATTTTTGACCTTTGAACATTTTTTCACCCCTCCAGAATTTCGGTGCTGCCCACCTATGGTCTGGACTGGACCCCTGAGAATCTCATAGACCCCAAAGACCGCAAAATTGAATTTTCGATGCTATTTTCACGATTTTTCCCCATCGGACCCCCAGAATTGGATAGTTGTTCGTGTGTGGTTACGATGAGTACCTATCTACTGATAATAAGCGTAGACTCTCACTTCAATTTTAACTAAAATCTGTGAAAAGCGTACCCATATTTATTTGGAATAGACAAAGTGCGTTTAGAATTTTCTCATTCCACATCGAACGTTCAGGTTCTGAATGTAATGAGGCTGGCTTGGAAGCAGTATCGCTTATCGCATCAATCGGTTAAACGATTACGTCGCGTCAGCGGCCCCGCGTTGGCCACCGCTGGCGGCGGCAACAATCAGGCGGCGACGGCTTCTTCTTCCAGGACTCCGTCATTAGCGGCCAACGCAGCCGCCGGCGGCGACGCTAAGCGAAACCACCCAGAAACGAACGACGTTCATTATTCGTTGTTGACTAATAACGCCGCGCCTCATTTTCGACGAAAACAATCGTCGTTTTCGCTGAAGTTGGCGCCGCCGTCGTACGACGACATCATGAACGACAAACGTGGCGGCGGCGTTGTATCGCTACGACGCGGATCGTCGTACGACGATGATGACGTCGCGTGTACCAACGACAACGATGACGTCATCATATGTATCGAAGAAAACAATGACGTCGTACGCAGCGATGAAGATGATGAAGTCTATCGCGTCAGTGAAAATAATGACGTCATACGCATCGACGGAAATGATGACATCACTACTCGATTAAAATCAAAATACGGCGCTATAGACGTAATCGCTGATGACTCGGGACACCAATTTGACGTCAGCGATGACGTCAGTTTCGATTCGAACCGACACCGTTCTGAAGACGTCGGCGGCTGGTCCTACAATGGCTTGTCGAACGATAATAAGCTTTTGTCCGATGTCCAGAGGCCTAACGGCACAAACCAAACGAACAGTCTGGAATTGTCCCGTCGGAGTGTAGAAAAAATGAAAAGCAGTGATAAGTTGGTCTTCGATCACGCTTCGAATCCGAATCGCCGACTCAACCGACCAATGGTCAATGGCGTCGATTCTTGGCATAAAGAAAACATCATCGATTGCTGACGATTCTGGCGGCAAACTTGAATAAAATTAAGAGCAACGCTGCTCCCTTTCGCCCTTGGACAAAAAAGGTGATTTAGCCTAGAGTACTCGAAGCTTAGCTTATTACGTCAGCAGATAGACAACTCGCTTTTTTGAGATAGCTGAAATTTAAGAGCTTATCTTAGTATTTCAATTAAAATTTCTGATGGTATTCTGTATTTCGCTTTAAAAAACACTGTCTCAAAAAATTAAAATTTAATGGACATCTTCACGTCCTCGCTACTACATACTTTTGCAAAGAGAATTGCGTTTAAATTCAGTAAATCCACAGGCACGTAGCTGGCCCTCCTATTTTGGGGGGACCAGCACCAATTTGGGGGGTCTAAGCCAAAAATAGCACAAAATAACGTGTAAAAAGTCCTATTTTCCGGTTTTTCTAATTTCGGGGGTCCGGACCCCCAGTCCCCCCACAGCTACGTGCCTGAAATCACGTGTATATCACTGATATCATGATTTTTAGGGATATGGATAACTCGCCCCCCACATTTTGTCACCCAGAATTCTGCCCCCACAACTCACCCCCGACTACAACTCGTCCCTACTATACTCGCCCCCACACAACTCGCCCCACACAACTCGCCGTTCATACAACTCGCTCCCATACGATTCGTCCCCACAACTCGCCCCCCAACTCGCCCCCCACAACTCGCCTCCTACAGCTCGCCCCCACAGCTCGCCCCCCACAACTCGCCCCTTGGGATATGGACAACTCGCCCCCTACATTTCGCCCACCACACAATTCTTCCTTCCACAACTCGCCCCCGACTACAGCTCGCCCTTACACAACTCACCCAACCGCAGACACAACTCGCCCCCACACAACTCGCCCCCATAGATATCGGATAACTCGCCCCCTCCGCTAGATTTCGGCCTAACAGAATCGGCCCCCACCACTCGCCCCCCTTCCCCACAATTCGCCCCCACACAACTAGCACCTAGGAATTTGGATAACTCACCCCCTTATATTTTGCCCCTCAACAAAGCCGCCTCCCCTCCCACCTCGACTTCAATTCGCCCCTACACAACTCACCTCCCGCAGACAAAAACGGCTGAAAATTAAAAACTTTCTCAATAAGTTCTTCAAGTTGACTAGAAGCATTGCAATAACAGCTTTAACGCTATTTCAGCGCTTAAACCAGTTTTTGAGGTCATTTTGGCTGAAATAAGCTCAATTTTTGACTGTCCCTCCAGACCGGCCATGCTTTTCGGTGCTTAGCGTAGTTTACACATTTTGTGACTATATTTCGCCCCATTCGCTCGATTTTTTTTCAAATTTTTTCAAAATTTGTTTATTGTTTTTATGTTCTAGAAAGATCGGGCACTGTCCCAAACGTCAAAAAACAGTGTTTTTGACGTGTATCTATCGTTTTTTGGCCTAAAGAAGGCACTTTTTAAAAATTGTTCTGGTCGGATCCCCAGAATTCCCATGGTGTACATGTATGGTTGTAGGGAGGAAGCAAGCATTCGATTAGCTTTATCTGTTGGCATTGACAATAATTTCAACAAATTTTACTGCAGTGGTTCAACTTCTCTGAATTCTATCAAATCCTCCATGATAGGATAGTACATAATTGCGATTGAGTTGGAGGCTAGTTGTGAGGAGGGCGAGTTGTGGAAGGGGCGAGTTGTGGGGGGCGAGGTGCGGGGGCGAGTGCGGAGGGGCGAGTTGTGGGGAGCGGATTGTAGGGGGCGAATTGAACGCAAACCGAAATTTTTTACCCCCTGGATTTTTAGAAAAAATCGTATGTTCGGGCCATTTTTAGGTGTGTTGTGGCCGTTTTTGGCCAAAAATTGGTGGTTATCCACCCCCCCCCACCTAAAAACGTTTGGAAACCCCGCCCAAAATTTGGAACTGTTAAATGTATAGTTACTAGTAAATAGAAAACGAGCGAAACGAAGATGAAATCGGGTTTTCGCAGATGTCCTAGAAATCCTTTCAAAATTGCAGTAATGACACTTTTTATTTTGTTTCATAGTTCGCGATTTTTCTATGCTGTTATTGATCTGCAGAACCAATTAATCTAGGTTTCTCGATGACATCTTGCTCATTTATCTGACTATGAATCTCAGCAACAAAATGTTTATCTTCATACTACAACAAATATCCGAATCAGTGTAATATTTGTTTCAGGAAAATCTCTGGTTCTCTCAGTTTGTCAGAATTTATAAATATCCTGCATTATATTTTTAAGCCATAGTAATAAATTCTAGTGAAACAAAATTTTAGCTGCATTATTTTGCACTTTTTATAAATGACAGAAAGGTCAAGTAATAAAGAGGATGGCATTATAGTCGCTTATAACTTTGAATATGACTTTTGAGAATTTTACTGACAGTTAATCGACAGTTTGCTGTAATTGCTGATCAGATTAATTTCAGATACTTGCATCCATAGATGCATAGCATGGCCGATCTGGAAGTCAGTTAGTGATCATTATTGGGCCAAAATGACCTCAAAAACTTGTATAAATGCTAGAATAGCGTAAAAACTATTTGAATACATTGTTTTTGGTGAAATTCATGCGCTTTTAAAAAGTGTTTGTTTTTGCTTTCATTTTGCCTCATTCTCCCCTGAAAATTTAAAGTTTTTTCATTTTGGGGGGTCAAGTCCCTTCCCTTATATCGGTTAAATTACTGTTGGTAAAATCTATTGTTTTGCTTGAAATATCTATATCAATTTGGAAAAAAATTTAATATTAAAAAAATACGATTTAAAATTTGTAACACATTTGCATACATAATGAAAAACATTCGTAATGAACGATAAATTTTATTCTGTTTCTAAGTAAAGCGTTGCATCTCTTTTATTCAGGCTGGAATATGGCGGCTATTACCAGCTACTCGTTTATAAACTATATGCTACCTACCTCTGGAGCTGCTGGTCAGTCTGATAGTGTTGCAGGAGGGACAAAGCGAAGACGGCTCATTGCCGTTGTGATTAAAGATATATGTACGCAGATTATTTCGAAGATTTTCGCTTCTTCGTTCTTTGTTCATGATCATATTGTCTGATAATTAATAAATATTAATTTTGCTTTTGGTAGCATCTTATGGTCTGGGTTGACAGTGATGTACTTATGTACTTAAAAAGCAACAGACGATGAAAAACGCTGTTGAATTAATGACTGCATGGTTTGATTGAAGGAATACTGTATTATTTAGGACGGCACTGTGACCACCACAATTTATAAAACATTCATTAATCATTCGGTTAAATTCAATTCACTGATTCTAGAGTATTGTATTTTTCGGATACGATTTTTTTATTGGAATATCACTTTCAAACATTGTACACGAATTCTCAACAACAGTAATCTGAATAAATTACAATGTAGGTAATTGGAGAAAACAATTGCGGTACCTGGCATCTGAAACGGAATTGAGTGGAAAAGGCTATAGCCTGTTTTTTAAACCTGGTGCATGGATTCGCTCGAAAAACTAGTTTCCTTAGTACTGTATCACTCGATTTTTCTCTTGCTCACCGGGGTAGGTAGAAATTTTTTCATTGGTCGCTTCGTCAAAAGTGCCTCAGATCTACCAGAAATTGTCAATATCGTAGTTTTAACAGTACTTTAGCGCTTGTACCATTTTTTGTGGTCATTTTGGCCCCAAAAAAGCACCCTCAGACCGGCTGATGCCCCCCCCCGATCGGCTATGCTGTGCACCTTTGGTCCTGACCATACAAGGGCAGCAACCAAAATTTTGTTAGAAAAAGGGGATAAAATTAAAGGTTTAAAATTGCTTGAAAATGAACAAAAACGGTAGATTAATGTAGTTTGTACGCCTTTTGCTATTTTTCATATTTTGGAGAGATAGAGTGGATTTTAACGACAAATATGTGTCCTTCCTTGCCCATTCAACGGTTTTGGTCATGTTTAATAACGATAAAGTAATCGGCGTTGGCGACTACGGAAAACTTACTAATCGTGTCGTGATTATAGTCTTTAATCGTCGATTAACTAATCATGATCTGGTAATCGGCGATTATGTAACCGCGATCAAACGTCTAATCATGATTAAAATAATCAGCGTTGGTAAATCCGCCCCAATTAGAGTACGCCTGAATTAGCGTAAAATATACTATAAGTCAGGCACGTAGCTGGCCGTCCTATTTCGGCGGGACCAACACCAATTTTGGGGGGTCTAGGGTCCAAAAAGGCCAAAAATAGCACAAAATAACCTTTAAAAAGTCCTGTTTTTCCGGTTTTTTCTAAATTTTGGGGGGTCCGGACCCCCCATTCCCCCAGAGCTACATGCCTGTTATTAAGATAAAGATAAAGATAAAGTATAAATATGGTCGCCTGGACCTATAGTCTGGTTCATTTAATTTTGAGGTTTCTGAAAAAGGTTGAAGCGGTTACAAAAGTGTTTTAAACTAATACAATAAATATGATATATTACAGTATGTTGAGTCATATAGAGACGTATGCTTGTTTTGAGCCGCATTACTGCATCAAAAAGTTTAAACCGCTTTTGTAGCCTGATTCTTGTGGAAAATTTCAGAAGAAAACCGCAAAGTTAAATGAAACAGACTAAGAATGTTTTATGTGAAGTGCAATAAACTAGAATGGCTGATGCAAAGCAACCAACCGAATGCCTAACTTTAACACCTGAGGTCAAAGAGGTAATAGGCATGAAGCACAAATAAATGTAGGTTTGGGGGTTTACCCGCGATATCTAACTGACCCACGTAATACTACTACTGGCCGCAGGCACGTAACTGGCCGTCCTATTTTGGTGGGGAACCAACACCAATTTTGGGGGGACTAAGCCCGAAATGGCCAAAAATAGCACAAAATAAAGTTTAAAAAGTCCTATCTACTGAATTTTGGGGGTCCGGCCAGACCCTTCCATTCCCCCTAGAGCTATTTGCCTGCTACTCGCTGACAGCAAGTCCTTTCTTTCTTTTCACAAGCATCGAAACGAAAACGGAAACGATGAGTAAAATCCGGAAACGGAAACGATGTGTAATAGCCGGAAACGGATACGGAAACGATCCAAAGCACCGGAACCGGAGTTTAACCAAGTAGGGCCCATTAGGATGAGCACCCCAAACCCCGTTTCCGGCTAAATTTCTCCCACTTAAGGGGGATTTAGGGGCTCGGAAACTGGGTACCCCATTAATCATATGAGAAGCTGACCCCGGTTCCGTTGAAAGTTTCTCCGACCTGGGGGTAGTCCGAAGTGCCGTAACCGGGGTTCCAAAAGAAGGGCACATCAGGGTCGAAACCCCCAACCCCGTTTCCGGCAAAATCTTACGCATGGAAGCAGCGTTTTTTTGTATTCGATAAAGATTTTTCCCGATGTACAAAAACTTTTCGGGACCGTCTTTGTGCATGTACAACGATTTTTGGGAAGTCAAAAATTGCAAAAAAGGTCTGAAATTCGAAAAATTTCGGGCGCTTCGCGCCGAAATGAATAATTGTGTGTTCTATATAGCTTTATAATTGCAGAAATTGCGTTTAAAAAGGAAAAATGTCAAATTTTTTCGGCGCTTCGCGCCGTTTTAAGACGATTCTTGGTGATTTTTGCCTTTAGAGACCCAGAAATTAGCTGAAATACACTACCAAAAGTCGAACAACTCTGTTTTTACAACACTAAAATTGCTACTGTACCATATTTTAGTACACAAAAATTTGCAATTACGAAATGTACAAATACTTTTGGGGACCATCTTTGTACATGTACAAACGGACCTTGTACAAAAAAACGCTGCATGGAATGGGGGTTTAGGGGCTCGAAACAGGTACCCCATTCATATATGTATGTAGTTGACCCCAGCTCCGTCGGGGGTTTCTCCGCCCTGGGGCAGTCCAAAGTGCTGGAACCGGGGTTCCGTAAGTAGGGCTCATCAAGGTCAACACCCCTAAGCTCCGTTTCGGCAAAATTTCACCCATAGAACGGGGGTTTAGGGACTAGGAAATTTATTAGCTCATTAATCATACATGTAGCTGACCCCAGTCCCGTCGGGTGTTTTTCCGTTCTGAGGGTAGTCCAAAGTGGCGGAACCGGGGTTCCCCAAGTAGGATCCATCAGGGTCAACACCCGCAACCCCGTTTCCGGCAAAATTTTACCCATGAAAGGAGGTTTAGGGGCCCGGAAACGGAGCACCTCATTATTCATATATGTATGTATGTAGCTGACCCCGGTTCCGTCGTGGGTTTCTTCGCACCTGGGGTTGGTCCACAATGGAGGAACCGGGGTTCCCGAAGTAGGACCTATCAATGTAAACACCCCAACCCCGTTTCCGACAAAATTTCTCCCACTGAAGGGGGTTTAGGAACTCAGAAACGGGGTACCCCATTATTTATATGAGAAACCCCGGTTCCGTCAGGGGTTTCTCCGCCCTGGAAGTAGTCCAAAGTGCCGGAACCGGGGTCGCAAGTAGGGCCCATCAGGGTCACCAACACCCCCAACCCCTTTTCCGAAAATTTTTCATTTACTGAAGGAGGGTTTAGGGGCTCGGAAATTGGGTACCACATAATTCAAATGTGAAGCTGAACCCTATTCCGTCGAGGGTTTCTTTGCGCTGAGGGCAGTCCAAAGTGCCGTAGCCGGGGTTCACCAAGTAGGACCCATTAATGTGAACACCCTCAATCCTGTTTTCGGCAAAATTTCTCCCAATCAAGGGGGGTTTAGGGGCTCGAAAACGGGGTACCCCACTATTCATATATGTCATGGGTAAAATTTTGCCTGGAAACGGGGTTGGGGTGTTGACCTTAATGGGTCCTACTTGCGAATACCCGGTTCCGCCACTTTGGACCACTCCTAGTGCAGAGAAACCCCCGAATGAACCGGGGTCAGTTTCATTTATAAATAATGAGCTACTAAGTTTCCTAGTCCCTAAACCCCCATTCTATGGGTAACATTTTGCCGAAAACGAGGTTGGGGTCTTGAACCTGATGGGCCTTACTTACGGAACCCCGGTTCCGGCACTTTGGACTACCCCCAGAGCGGAGAAACCATCGACGGAGCCGGGGTCAGCTACATTTATGAATAATAAGGGTACACTGTTTCCGAGCCCCTAAACCCTCTTCAGTGGGAGAAAATTGGCTGGAAACGAGGTTGGGGTGTTCACCCTGATGGTCCCTACTTGGGGAACCCCGCTTCGAGCACTTTGGACCACTTTCAGGGCGGAGAAACCCCCGACGGAACCGGGGTCAGCTTCACACATAAATAATGGGGTACCCGTATCCGAGCCCCTAAACTCCACTTCAGTGGGTGAAATTCAGCCGGAAACGGGGTTAGAGGTGTTGATCCTCATGGACCCTACTTGGGGAACCGCGGTTCCGGCACTTGGACCACCCCCAGGGCGGAGAAACCACCGATGGAACTGGGGTCAGCTTCACATATGAATAATGGGGTACCCCGTTTCCGAGCCCCTTCCCCTTCATTGGGAGAAAATTTACCGGAAACGGGCTTGGGGTATTCAAATTAATAGCTCCCACTTGGGAATCCCGGTCCTCCACTTTGGACCACTCCCAGGGCGGAGAAACCCCCGACGGAACCGGGTTCAGCTTCACATTTGAATTATGTGGTACCCCATTTCCAAGCCCCTAAACCCCCTAGAGTGGAAGAAATTTTTTCTGGAAACGAGGTTGGGGTGTATGTCCTACTTGGGGAACCCCAGTTCCGCCACTTTAGGCCACCCCAGGGCGGAGAAACCCCCGACGAAACCGGGATCAGCTTCCAAAATTGAATTATGGGGTACCCCGTTTCCGAGCCCCTAAACTCCACTTCAGTGGGTGAAATTTTGCCGGAAACGAGGTTGGGTGTGTTGACCCTGATGAGCCCTACTTGGAAACCCCGTTTCCGGCACTTTGGATTATCCTCAGAGCGGAGAAACCCCCAACGGAACTGTGTGCAAAATACTATAACTATGTTTCCGTTTCCGTATTTTGCCCATCGTTTCTGTTTCCATTTCCGTTTCCGGATTTTATCCACACCCTCGATATACAGGCATTAGGTTTGGCCGCACTTCGTAGGGTTTAAACAATCGTTTTCTTTTCTTTTTTGTATTACAGTAAAACTTGAATCCGCATAAATGTATTTCACGGATTACGTGCTAACTTACGTACATACTTTATCTTTTTTAGCAAGATAAATTTCTATCAAAAAGATAAAGATAAAGATAAAGATAAAATAAAGAAATCGTCAAGATAAAGATAAAGATATCTTTATCTTTATCTTTATCTTGCTCAAAAGATAAAGATAAAGATATCTTTTACAACACTAGATATAATAAGTACCTGTAAGGTGAGATTCTTTGCGATATTTTCATTTCATGTCATTTCTTGAAGAAGTGAGGATTGTGATGAAATGGGCATTCAAGGAAGCGTGACTTGCGGTTAGATAAAAAGTGCTCTATCACATTCTTTTCATTAAAATCTTGGACTCTCCGCTTTATTTTGTCATTCTGAAGTGAAACTTTCTGATTTTCCATGCTAGCTCTTTATAAGCTCATTTTATATATTACAAATCTCATTTAATTTAGAGTAAAAATGATGCATTTCGATGCATTATTCAGAAAAAAACGAGATTAAAGTTGCATATCTAGAAGTGCAGAAAGTGTTATCAATTTTCGAAGACACTCCGAGCTCGATTTCGATCGTAATCGAGAATCAAAAAATTGCAAGATTGTTCATTGTTTTAATAATTTTGAATAATCATTCTCGTTTTCCAGGTAGGTGATTAACGTTTCGCTTTGCAAAAAACAAACTGATACTTTTTCGACTGACAAAATAAATCAAGCTGAGAAAATATTGGTTAGCCATGAATAAGTATGCAAAAGAAATAAAAATGCATTAACTTAAATTGAAAGATTCTATAAGGTTAACCGATGCTAAATTATTCGTGATATGTATGCATGCATGCACATACTCGTATGTGTAAGTCAAAACAATGCAATTAAGACAGATTTAGGAATGCCCCATATATAAGTAGGATCGCTAAATTTTCGTTGAAATCGCCATGTATTTATCAGTATTTTCATGGATTCAATACTTTCATACATCGTACCTATGACATTTCCCTATATGTACTTCAATATAGTTCCTTCATATGATAATAACTACATAAACGACATGCGCAACATGCTTATTGCTTATTTATAATTTCTTTCTAAATTCAAGTGCTTTTCTTTTTCGTGGATGTTGACCTTTGCTGTCTTTCTACTTCCGGTTCTGCTTCCGTTTTCCACCAGTCAGTCAGTAAAAAGTACAGCAGTACAGTAATAATGATGACAATCGATACAACCGCCGCAATAAGCATGGTAGTTTTTGGCGTCCATGATAAAAGTCCTGTTGATAAAGAACTGACTAATGACGAAATATGAAAAAATTTCGATTTTGAATAAACGATTATTGAGTGTTCCATAAAAAAGTGTACCTACATATTTATAATACGTAGGTACTTACACTAAATTAGGAAACTAGAAAAGGCTAAACGGACAATTTCGAGAAATCCTGTAAAGCTTGAGAGGCAGGTGCGTTTGGGGAAGAAATAATGTCAGGGAAAAGTTAATTGCCTATTTCTTCAATTTTTTGTGTATCGATTCATTACGTCGGCGATAATTAAAATAATAGGTTTCCATGATAGAAAACAATTGAGCAGATTGCTTGAAAAAATATGCTGTCGTGCGTAGACCACAAATGATCTATTCTAAATTTTTCCAGATGCCGTGCGCCCCGTTATTTTGTCGAAAAATCTATTAGCAATACGTCACACTGCGTCAACGAATTTGATGATGATCAGTAGCTTTAATGAAAAAATTGATGGTTTTAGTAAAGGAAAGATATAAATTATGTAAAATAATATGCATTTAAAAACTAAACACAAGTTTTCTAGTCAGTAAGATTATGCGATTTACATACTACACAAATTTAATATAAAAAAATTGAATGACGTTCAAATCGATCCTAAAATTTCTCAGAAAATAAGTTCTTGGAATCTTGCAAGAGTTTAGTCCGAATATCGGAAGCGATGCTACAGTTGCTTGCAGTGCCCGAGGGAATTTGATCGGCATTTTTCGAAAAATTTGAATGAGTTAATATTACTAGCAAAGAAAAGTGCTCCGATGGAACAAAAAAGATGAATATACTTGGAATTGTGGATTATTAAGGATGTAAACGGAGGGACTAGGAAAAATCTACCTTAAGTAGCAAAATCTGCTAAAAATCACACTTTCTCCAAGCAACGCAAAAAATCGAAGTATATTCTGCGGCTTCGAACGAAGTGTGTTTTTTAAATAATGTTCAAAGTTTCAGATTAGAGTGTATAAGCGAAATCTATAATGTTTACTTTTTTAAATTGCTAGCAAGTAGCAATGCTGACTAGCTTCGTATCTTGATTGATAGAAAACTAAGTAGTATTGTATTTAAAGTTGTTTTATTTTGTTATAAACATTATAGCAAGCAAAGCAGAGGCCGTTTAATTAGTGCACATAATCGTTACGGGAATGCTACTGTACTTACATTTAGACATTTAGTCTCTTTTAAGTCATTTTACGCGTTTCCTACTGTTTTAACCCAATAATTTCTTCAGTTGTCTTGGATGCATCGATGTTTGCTATTTCATTCAATTGGCTTAGAAAGACTTTTAGTCTACTCAATATCATTTCCCATAGCTACTGCATAGCTAACGTGCTGCTTTTTCAATCATTTTTATGGTTAAAGATTTATTTTAATCTGTTGGCCGCAGAATATACTTCGATTTTTTCCGTTGCTTAGAGAAAGTGTGATTTTTAGCAAATTTTGCGACTTTAGGTAGATTTTTCCTAGTCTCCTCCTTTTACATCCTTAATAATCCACAATTTCAAGTATATTCATCTTTTTTGTTCGATCGGAGCATTTTTCTCTGCTAGTACCCTACTTTTAATTAGCATGATTTCAGTGCATCAGTCAGTAAACACATACAGTAACATACTATAATAATGACAGCAGTCCAAGAACGCGGAAAGCAATATTGTTCTTAACATCAACATTATTTTTTTAAACAAGACAACCTTACATTATTTAAACAGATCAAAGTTTTACAGCATAAACTTTACGCAAATATCAAGTGTAAGGAACACTAACGTTCAGATTTGGAAGTAAAATAAATTTGTAGTATAAACTACATATTGTCAACAAATGAATAGTGCAAACTTTACACAACTACTAGATGTATAGAAAACTATCAGTCAGATTCCCAATTCTGATTTTAGCGTAGAACATTTTGAAAAAAATAAGCTTCCGCAAGGCTCTAAAACTAAAGTTATGATGCAGTGTAAACTTTACACAAACACAGAGTGTAAAGAAAATTTCAGTCGGATTCGTAATTCTGATATTACTGTGATATTACGATCAACATTTATGAAAAGATTAATTCTCTACAATGGACCGAGGACAAATAAATATCAGATGTAAACCACTTTACACCACTGTTGAGTGCAAACAAACTGGCGTATCACATTTGGTTTCTGGTCAATTTTTGGACTTGAGATTAAGTCCAGACTCATAACCCAGAACTTGGCAGAAAAAACAAGACAGAAACACGTTTAACTCCCCCATTTTTTTGAATTTACACTTCCCGAAAAAGCTAAATGTTTATGTAATCAATGCAATTCGCTGTGACGCGTAGCCCTTAGAAAGTACTTTATTTTTATCCTATTCGACCTCGTCCGATTTCTGAACAGAGAAAGTGGCGAACAAAAAATAGACAAACACGTATTTTCCACTGTCCACCACATTGTAAACTTTAAAAATCTGAACCTAACGCCCCATTGAGTGTAAATAAATTCGATTCAGGCCAGTTTGTAGCCCTTTGATTGTAGTACGTTTGTATGTGCCAAACTTATGTTCCGCAAAATATTTGATATGATCTACCAATCAAAATACGAAAAAAACCAATTTTTTCGCCTATTTTACACCTCAGATTTCGAATTTTACACCCCCCCCTAAACAACTCAATATCACGTTTTTCGAACGCGGCTTGCTTCGACGTTTAGCCCTTAGAAGTCACTTTATTTCTATTTCATTCAATTCATCCCAAATCATAACTGAAAAAGTTGGCTGAGAAATCTTGGACAAAATCTGTTTTTTTTACTCATCCACTAGAGTGTAAAGTTTAAACCCCTGGTACTAACTGCGTATTGATTGTAGAAAAGTTTGCTGGTAAGCACAAGATAGCCCTTGATCCATAGTACATTTCTGTCTGAAAAAATTTCTTAAATCTCATAACCGCAGTTGTTGGCAGACATAAACAAGTCGAAAGTGCATGCTTTCGTTGGAAGAATTAAAAAAATGAAAAAGTCAGTACTCAGAAGATTTGAACCCATTAGTCTTTTTTAAGCCCGCATGCGAGAACGGATGCGTCAGCCTCTGCACCAAATCGACAAATCGGCGAATTTTAATATTTAGACAATTATTAAAAAATATGCATCATTCTACTGAAGTTCAAGAATAGTGCATTTATGATAATAAAAATAATTAATTATTAAAGACGAGTCAAAAACCTCTGAAATAAGAAAAATCTGATCAAACAATATGCAATACGGAGTAATCTCTCGGCATTATAAAATAGATGTAAAAGTTCACCTCTTCAAACCTCAACAAACAGTGGCTTTAGAACAATTTAAAGGTACGATTCGTTATTCTGACCTTACGGAGAACATTTTTTTATAAATTCATCATCCACGACGCTCTAGGCGGAAAAAATTTTTCAGTCCAAAGTTTACACCTGCACTAATAACGCAATATTGATTATAAAGAAACAAAATAAATTTTGACGTGTAGCGCTTAAGACGAGGCACATTTTAAAGGTAGTTACCACGTTCTGTCTACTAAGTGGAGAATATGGCAAGGAGAAAATATTTTTTTATCCCAGACTCTTTACAATAAACCGCCTCTAAATTTGGAAATATTTTTTCCGAAAAAAATAAGAAGACACTCCCCTAGATTTTATAACTGTCTACCTTTTGAAACCAATCAGACTGCATAGAATGTAAAACTGAGTTAGATATGCTCTTGCACATGAAAACAGTAAAAAAACCGTCTAATTTACACTCCTGTGCAACAACCAATGCGTGTAAAGAAATTTTAAGACCAAATTCGTAACCTACTAATTAAAGAATACATTTGTTTTAAATTAGCCCTCCACAAATCATTTGAATTTCCGGTGTAAACTTTACACACTCACGACGCACTCGGTATTGAGTGTAAACAAGAAATAATGGGGGTCCTAAGTTTTTTATTATCTACCTTTTAAAAAAACCGCACCTCTCAGATGTTTGCCGTTATAGCTGTGAGGGGGGACATATGTTGGGGGTACCCAAGTATATTACAGATACGCGCTGACGCGCTACCTATGATATAATTCTTTTTTTAAGTTTAGTTAAAATATACTCTACAAACGTACAAAATAGAATTAAGCACCGTGCTTTGAAAATCAATTGTTTCAGGGCTGTTACTTTATGGATTATATAGTCACTATCATTGCGAACCATTTTTGGGTTAAGGGCGAGTTTTTGTTCCAAAAGTAAAAAAATATGGCAGCGGATTAGATAACTTTCTACTTATGCTTCGCAGCAGGACCAGATTTTATGGAGGTCCAAGAGGCCCGATAATTTTGAAGGTCGGAAGGGACAACAGATTGATTGTAGAGAGAGAAAGACTCCATTTTTCGACAGTAGAAACAGAACACACTATTCTTTGACAAAGCGAGCAATTAAAAATTCAGAAGTGGCGTCACGTTTTTATTCTACGAGTATGATAGGCGTACTATTTACTTCAAAGCCCATATTTTTAGGATGACTCGAATGCTGTAAATTTTTAAATTATGACATTAGTTTGTCTTAAGCGGGGTTGGGATGAAAAGTCACATGAGAAAAATTGAGTGCTAAAATTATGAGACTACCCATAAAAACATCTTAATAAAAAAGATTTCCTGACGTTGGTAACTATGCTATTTCTTCTTTGAGCTCAAGCGCAAAATTTTTTGAGGTTCTTCATTGGAGCAAACAAACACTTTCCAAAGTCAGCTTGGATCGAAAAAATTGAATAACTGGGTCGCTAATCCCAGGCTGATTCTCCTAGGATGCTCAAATCCCATTTTCATATCCTTGCTCACGTAGAATCGGCTACATTCCCTATATACTGTGTTAGGTGCGTCATGTAGATTTAATTGCTGCACATTCCGAGGAAACGAAACGACAAAAAATATCAACTATAGATAGCTACATAGACTGTCATTCTGATTAGGAGCTTGATGGCGTGTTTTTAAGGGTCGCAAAAGGTATTAATAAATTGCTTCCATTACAGAAAGTCGAAATGGATTCGGATCGCTTTTAGAAAGATTTTTCCGCTAGTTGTCCGCTAAGCAAGCTTTCAAGTCACAAATAACATTTTGTTCCACCGACATGATTTACTTGTTTTCTGCGTCAATGCTTTCAGGAAATGAATGTTCAAAACATGTTACATTGCTTTTCATGTGCACAAAATTTTGTTTTTATAGGCAGGAAAATATGACTTGTACCCACCTACATATTTTGATAGAAAAAGATAATCTTTCCGGTTCGTGTTGGCTAAGCTGTGATTAATTTTTTTAACGTATACCTCTAACGAGCTTGCCAAAGGTTTTGCGACTTTTCGCATTATGTATTTTTATACGCGCTGCCGACACAAAGCCTTTTATTACTAATGCATAGAATACTAAGACGCGTATTTCAAGTCCAGCTAACTCACTCACCTTCAAGCGTTAATTTCACGCCAAACATCGTCGCTAGGGGCAAAAAAACAACCGCCGAAGTGAAGATAAACAGCTTTTTCACCGACGATTTGACTTTCGGATCACGGAAATTCGGTATAAATTGCTCCATTTCAGAAATTTATGCAGTTTGTATCAGTGCAGTTGCTAAAATTGAAGTTTTTGCTATATGAGTTGTTTCTACCGGTCTAAATCCATAGTTAAAAATCGACCAAAAAATAGATACGGCAAAAAATGCGTTAAATGTTAAACGTTACTGCACGTCAAACTAGCCAATCCTTCTACGAACCCGCTCTCTGCTTCAACAGAGTTTACGAGTAAATCAAGCTGAAAAATCGATTTTTTGATGAGGAATATGTATTTTCGGCTTGCTGGAAGCGTAATTGAACAAAGCCGTCTCCATATGTGCGCAGGAATTATTTCTCCGAGCGATCTTATTCATACTGTACAACTGTTTCTAGAAGCTTTTATACAATAAGTGTAATGTTCTTAGATTATTGATCGGAACTTGACCGTTAATGCCTCCAGGCCTTATACTGTGCATGCAAGCATTATTTTAATCAATTATTTATTTCGCACCAGTGTTTGCGTTTTGCCATTTTCGATATGCTTGTCACTAGATTTCGTGGGCTGAGGGATGAAGTTGTTACCAGTAATGAGGATCGAGGTGTTTGAAATATCTGTTTTTCCCATGCCTTAACATTTTTTCGCATACGATAGCCGGCGACGGATATGCTAATTAAGTTGAGCATTTTGTAATATATTTTCTGAGCTTTTTTTCTGCGTACTGTTAACGCCGGGGTAAAATGAAGGAGAGCCTAATTTGTAGCACCGAGATAAATCGGAAAAAATACGACACACGTTAACGTTTATTCTTTACGAGTACACTTACATATTTTGATGAAAGTTCTCAGGTTTCTTTCCGTTCACTGAAGTGTGGGCTCTTTAAACCAAATGTTTGAACAGGAATCGTGTCACCATGAGGTGAGTACTTTTTGCACAAAGTCTTTTGTATCCATATGTACAAAGATGGTAAAAATCATTTTGTATTTTTTGTATTATTATATATTGTGATATATTATTATTATTATATAATAATGCTACATTTTATTTATTTTTATTAATACTTAACGTTTGTATACTTTGTTTACACTTAAGGTTTTTGCATACTATATACGTAGCACAGTTTTCTGTTTTGTGTGACGCAATGAGTTATACGGCGCGTAAAATTCTTCACTGAGTCCACTAAAGACGTTTTGAGCGTATCTTGGCGAGAATTGTGACGGAAAATTCAAGGAAAATTTCAAAAAATTTTAATTCAATTTCATACTTAAATAAAACAAATCTAACGTTTAAGCTTATACTCGTATAAGTGATTTAACGTCATTCAATCGACAAATAATTTCTTAAGTTTTGTATTATTCAATCTTTGTGTTTTGTAAAGATAAGTAATACAGAAAGTGACTGAAAAGATTTGACATGTTCTACATATCTAACTCAAATTTGAACGATCCTGAGCGGGATAGAAGACCGAAACTCTAGATATACAAGAAACCTAGCGCGAAGCGCCGAAAAAATGTTGCGTTTACTAGGTAAAAATGACCTAAAAACCTGTTTTGGAGGTTTTTTAGACTTAATTCGATTATTTTTTATTTTTTTCCCTTTGAGATACCCTTGTGACGTTCAAAAATTGTTTTCCATTTCTTGAGGATCGGCCCCCGCCCCCTAAAGGCCAATGGTTGAGATGCATTTTGGGGGGGCAAGCCACTCGTTGCAAAGAAGTCCGATTCGAACAAGAGCGCAGCAGGGAGTTACTTACTTTGTTGACCAACCGGTCGACTAAAAAGACGCAGTGTTTACTTTTAATTAGGTTATCGTATTCTAACCAACTGGAAGCTAAAAATTAAACTAAAAACTATTTAGGGTCGCATCAATCCCACTGAATTTTGTTATTTTTGAACTCACCGAAAAATTTGAAGCTTGATCATATATAATTTTATATCTATTGCATTTAAATTTACAATTTCCACCAGAGTTTACTTTAAAGTCTATACAATAGCGCGTTTGTAAAAAGTTTAAATGTCAAAAAATCGTCTAATTAATGCGAAAAAATGTACAACGAAATAAATTGTCAAGTAAATTATTGTGTATTAAAAAATGTAAGACGCCGCCGAACAAAAGTCTTCAATAACTGATCTAAGGTATCAAATTTGCTGCGCCACACCCATTCAACCAGATAACTTTCGCATGTATCGGTGTTCATGCGTCCTACTCTTCGGCGCAAACGAATACAGCACAAACAAAATATTTCCTAACACTGAAGCTCTGAACCTTGGCATGCGCTTTGAACTTTGGGATAGGATTTCTTACAATGTTTTGTATTTGTAAATAAATTAAAAGTAATGTAAAGCCTAAGAAAATTATATATGGTCAAGCTCCAAAACTTTCGAGGAATTCGAAAGTAACAAAATCAAGTGAATTTGATGCGATCCTAAAAAATTTTTAGTTTAATTTTTAGCTTCCAGTTAATTAGAATACGGTAACTTAATTAAAAGTGAACATGCGTCTTTTTGGTCGACCGGTTGGTCAACAAAGTAATTAACTCCCTACTGCGCTCTTGTTCAAGTCGGACTTATTTTGCTACGAGCGGCGTGCCCCCCCCAAAATTCATTTCAGCCAGGCCAATATATTTTCGGGTCAGTAGCATTAGAGCGAAGGTATTCGCATGGGCGAAGGTATCCATAAGCGCGACGAAGGTAGTCAGAAGAGCGAAGGTATTCACAAGCACGACACGTTATTCAATAAATCGAATTTGTTGAGGCACACAATGTACTTCGGTTTTAAATTGATATTTTGTGTATTACTGACGCGTGTTTTGCAAATATGCATAAACAAATTGAAAAACCTTAAATAATCTTTGAAAACCTTACCGTTCTCCAAATTTTTTTGATACATGGACAAAGCTCGTTGGGAAATTTCGAAAAACTAAACACGCTATAGGTATATTGATTTCTCTTCTATGTGTAATCACGCGTTTTAATTTATGGATAAATTTCATGGTGCTTGCATCCCTGTTGTTCATCTAGACACTCAAGCATTAGTTTATGAAAGAGTATGGGGTTGTATCATGTTAGGTACATTATTTGATTGTTCTAACGTCCTGCTTCAACGACTAAGATTTTCCAGATTGTCTTTGAATTTTTGTTGAAAAATTGTTATTGAAAGGCTGTTTAGGTGATGTTTTAATACACAAAAATATCATTTTAGCTTAAACAAAAATATCATTTTAACGTTTAAATACATTATGTGCATAGATGGGCAGCATGAAAACTCGGGGGGTCTAGCGGCAATTATCGATTTTTGGGGGGTCCGCCAGATTCTGGGGGTCCAGCCAGAACCCCCACGCCCATGTGTGATAATATGCCTCTGAAACTTTGGTTTATACCTTCGCTCTTCTGAATACATTCGTTCTTCTGACTACCTTCGCTATAATGAATACCTTCGCTCATGTGAAAAACTTCGCTCTTGTGAATACCTCGCTCTTCTGAATCCCAATCATCTTTTCTCGGCAATAAAGTATGATTCATCCGACTAATTCCTAAAGACAAGCTTGCCAAAGATGACAAGTCGGACGAGTAGTGCGAAAATTGAATCATGTCAGCTGTAATTAACTGGTTCCTGTCTGTTTTCCCTGCAACTTACTTGAACAAAACCATGCAGACCTTCTATAGGACGACTTAAGCATTCGGCTTTTTCTTTCCTGTCATGTGATTAAAGAGACAACAAACTGCATCGCAAAACCAGTTTTAGTTTTTTAATTCCCAAGTAACATTTTTATTGCCTTCTTTTGTTATGCTTCGTTATTAGTACTACGCACGTCATTTGCATACACATCAAGGCATTTATATAGGAAAAGTTATAAGATTATAGCCATGGTTCACTGCGTAGCTTACTTTCTAAAGTCATTTTTATTTTCACGATACGATGCAATAAAGTTTTCTTATGCTTTATTAGTTGCGAATTAAGCAGCCTTTTTGATGTTCGATAGTCGTCTTGCTAAGGTTCCGCTAATTTTTATTTATTATCAGGCTGAAAACAGGATTGTGACCCGCTTGACCCACCGTCCCGCTAGACCCACCGTCCCACTAGACCCACTTTTTCGTCCCGCTAGACCCACCGGAAGTCTCGCTAGACCCACCATGTGCATAATGAGGTGTACCACTACATCCACCATTTTGCGACCGTCCCGCTAGTCCCACTGTCTCGGAAGACCCACCCGAAAAAATGAAGACATACATATTACGTGTGAAATGAAAAATAGTTATCAAGACGCTTAAGTGAATTCTGCAAAATTTCTTGTAAATATTCATTTAAAAGCAAGTTTGAGGTGTGTGACAGTCAATAACAAACGGTAAGCTTGTTTTCATATGTGCAGTTGTATATAATTACCATAGTTACTTCATTCAAATATAACAAGTCGGTAGGTACATTAAAAATGAGCAACTTTTATCATATCAAAGATTACTGCCTAATTTTCGGCACACTATAATATTCTCAGTGCAGCAAATGCGTCAAATAATTCACGCAATTCTGGATTTCAGCGACCAGTATGTGTTTGACAAGAGTGTATTCCTTGACACGAAAAATAAAAATTTATTCTTAAAAAATAATCGGTCATGGCTGGTTACTTACCATTGCCACACACATGCACGCACGCACGCACTATCTTCTTTGCATGTTATAATTTGTAATGCACACAATTCATGCAATAATATACAACATTAATTTATTAATTAATTAAATTAAATTGATCAGGTGGTTAATAAGATGTATTTATTTTTTAATTAATTATTTATATATTTGACTAAACATATATACTTGAATGGATACACTTTGCAAGCGTTTCTGTTTTTGCTTATAAGCGTACTTCATTTTCTTCTCTGGTGGGTCTTCCGAGACAGTGGGTCTAGCGGGACGGTCGCAAAACGGTGGGTGTAGCGGGACACCTCAATATGCACGTAGTGGGTCTAGCGAGACTTCCGGTGGGTCTAGCGGGACGAAAAAGTGGGTCTACTGGGTCGGTGGGTTTAGCGGGACGGTGGGTTCTAACGAGACGGGACCGAAAATAGTTCTCACAAAAAAATATTTCAGTCCCGAAATTAATGTTAATTTGACACATTTCAGATCAGCTGAAAAGGGCAGTGTTTTTTTCCAAAAACAGTCCAAACTTTTACAAAAACAGTCAAAACTAGATCCGAAAATTTGCCCTTCACGTGCGAAATAGCGTTTTTTCGGCGTTTTGCGTTGCTAAAATTTATTTAAAATCGCTTTTAAAGCAACATTTCATCGAAAAATTTTAAAATTTTAGACAATATCGTGCAAAAAAATCGTTAAATCTCGTTGACTTTAAGGGTAATTCGGCGTGAAGCGCCGGAAAATTTGTAAAATTTAGGCGGAAGGACGTTCAAATTTGTATTTAAAATTTTCAAATTTTTCATATTTGGCGCGGAGAGTCGAAAATTTTCAAAATTTATACTTTAAAATAGAAGAAAACTTTGTTGAAGTAGCTGTATCTGCTCTTAAAATCGTTTTAAAATCTATTCCTCGAGTAAAAATATGGTTTAGAGGCCGCCAAGAAAGTATAAATGTCATTAATAGGCATTTCCGGCGCGTAACCCCGGAAAAATTCCAGAAATTATGATTACTGACGGCCAAAAATTATTGCAAATCACATATCCACTCTATCTCGCCAGCTGTCGGGCCAATGGGGGGGGGGCAGCCGCTCCCCGCCCCCTTAAATCCGCCTCTGCGTATACGTTTTTACCGCTCAAACAAAGACTGCATTTACTTAGGTCAACCTATCGCTTGTTGTTTCCATGATAATACAAATTCTAATTTCGAATACTGTGGACAAATGCATATACATATGTATGCACAAACATACATGTACCTACGTCCTCCTTACTCTTCAGCATGCAACAATTACTTTTGGATCTTTCTGTACGGAATTTGCTGTGAAACTCAATCGTTCGTTCAAAGTTTATTATACCAGTGCGAAACTTCAAGAAATTTGATGGGAAAATATAGGGCATGAGTTTTTAGTACTATTGTGCTTTTTGTCGCATTTTCAGTCAACTTTGCCTGACCCAACCGTTCAATGAGGTCAGATGTGCGTTATTTGCGCTGTTATGTGCTCTAAACGAATGCTAAAAGTACCGGAGGTAAATAAATTATTTTAGATCCCACGATTCCCTGATTATCATCATGGAAGACACGGAAAGAGTGGTACAATTTTCCGAAAATTTCTGTGCATATCATTGCATTTAATGCATAGGCGTTTTTTCTTAACATGTATTTTTCATCCACTAATAGACCAGGAAGTTTTATTGCAAGTGAAAGACCGATTACTTAGAATTTTATCTGCTTTTTGTATCCATGTAAAAGTTTCCTGACTTTTGAACGCGTATTTTATCGCACTTAAAGCTGAAAAACCTTCTAACAAATAAAAATATGAGAAAAATTTACTCGAAATTGAATAGAAAGTGAGGTCAAAAAATCGACTGGTGCGAGCATTTATGAATTCGACAGTTTTGATGCAACTTTCTAGAATTTGACCCAGCGCATCGTTTAGTAGAAAGATTACAGAAATCCGTACAAGCACGCTGTTTTCACCCTAAACTGTATACATCATTGTTCCTTGGCTTATACTTGTGCACAAAGCGTGTAAATTATAACAAATTTGTGCTTGTTAGACTCAGCATCCTACGAGCTTTCAGATGATACCCAATTTTTATATAAAAATAGAAAACAACTCATTTTACACGCATAAAACTGGAGAAAATTTGCAAAACGTAAAAAAACATTGAAGATTTTCACCTCAAATTAGAGGTTTTTTTGAGATTGAAGAAAGAACCAACTGTTATAACCAAAATGCATACTTTTTGGATAGCACTTTTCAAAACGCATTTATTTTGCTAGGTTTCACGATCATGACTTGACACGTCGAGAAGTTATTAACGTTTGGAGGCCCAAATTTGCTCGTTTTTTAAGGGTATACTGTAGAGTTCTGGTTTTTTAAACATCTTTTGACTGATTGAACTGAATTAGTTGTTTTACAGCAAAATACTTAGATAATTTTGTGTTCTTTTATTTGATCTATTGCTCAGCTTCCACATCATCTTGCTTCAGGCTGCAATCTCATTACAGAATTCAGAGAATTTTTAACTTGCGAATCATAAATCAATCTTCATTGTACGGTGAAAACGATGTGCAAGGGATAGGGAAGCAGCACTTCGTCCGAGGATAACCAGGAAAAAGGAGTGCACGAAAGCTTCGCCGAGCTTCCTATCTCCTCACGATTTCCTTTCCATGAATACTCACACATACCCTTACGCGTTTTTAGGGGATTTGACACTCCCGTGTGGCTGCTGACCATGGCAGCAGCCTAATTTTGAAAACCTGGGTTGTTTAAATTTGGCGAAAATTCCGAAAACATGCCAAACAATAAATTATAGGGTCTACCGGATTCTGGGTGCTTCTAAACTCCCATCCCCCACGCACGTGCTGATAACCCCTGAACTTTAGTGATGTTAGCGTTTTCAGCGATCCTTTGTACTAGCGTTTCGTGCTAAAAAGCGTTTCGCGCCAAAAGGTCATTTTTCTGACTAAATTTCGATTATTTTTAAAAAAATTTGAAAAAAATGAAAAAAAATTGCAGAAAAAAATTCCCGGGGATGACCCTTCCTCCCCCAAACTCCCACACTGTAAATGTTGTGGTCCCTCATCTATAATCAGGTTCACACAAGTTTATGAATAAATTTTATAAATTATGTCCGACAATAAGCCGACAGATTGCGATTATGGCATTATTTGATATATAATTATCGTAATCCGTCGGCTTACTTTCGAAAAAATTCTCAAAATTTATGCCCAAATCTATGTGAAACAGACTATAACTGCGTTCACACGTCTCGCCCTGAAATATGCATCTCTACATGTGTATTTCATCATGCAGTCGTGTATTGACCTTAGTCTCTATAGAGTTTCTAATTCTGACTTTCTCGCGCTTTATTGTCGATATTTTGCGATTTTTACATAAAAGTGATCTTTGCAGAGTGAGCAATGGTGAAAAAATAGCATTAAATTATTTGCATACACTCAATACATTACGCTATTTTCATATATATTTACGTAGTTACCTACTGTCCGGTTGGAAGTGTTGTTTTCTGTGAATTCGTAGCTTAGCACTTTCAAATTTTGACTATACGTTAATCAGTTTCAATTTTCGTCTTAGCGATCTACTTAAATGAATAAAGTTTTTCTCCTGTTTATATATTTATTATTTATTTTACTTTGATTTTATTTTTTCGTTTTTGTGACTTAATTTCTCATGAGGAGATTGGCCACTCCATGATTCGGACATTTTCGCCTTAAGGTTCTATATTTGTTATTTACCAAATAAGTGTTGACCGCAATGAGTTGAACGATTAGAAAAAGGAACGACAATAGTAAAAGACGGAGCATGCGAATAGTTTGGAATTTTTTTTGGAACAAAGTTTTTTCGAACTGCTTCTGCTTTCCTCGTAATTACAGCTGCGATTTAAGCAATACTATTTCCTTTGCAAATGCGGCGCAAAAAGATGGGCCTACGAACAGAAGCGTACCTGTGGGGAATAGGGGGACTAGTCCCTCCAAAATTTTGGAAGAACTAGTATTTTTTACAGGCACTTTCAGAGGAAAAAATGGAAAATTCTCAAAGCTAATCTAAAAGACCACTTGAATAGATTTTAGCATACTTTTGAACTAATAAACCAAAAATTTTCGGGCTCTCGCTGTGAATGGCTCAAGAACACCAGAGAAATTCGATTTCAAAATTTTCGTCATTCTTGAATTCAGAAGGCCAGCTACGCGCCTGCCCAAGAAAAATAGAATAAGCTGGACGCTACCTTTTTCCGGTGAGCTGACGTTAGAGCGCGCGACATTAGAGCGCAGCCATAATAGATGTTTTTCACGTAACATTACAAAACTTTTATGCTGATAAACAGTGGTGGATCTAGCATTTTCCTAAGGGGGGCGGTACCCCTAAGGGGGCGGAACCCTGACTTGGGCGGAAAAATTAGCCGTTTTGACCCGAAAATCGCTAAAAATCGCTCAAAAATGCCTAATTTTACGCACTATTTTGGGCCAATGGTGGGGGTGGCCGCCCCCGCCCCCTAAATCCGCCCCTGCTGATAAATGAAGAATTCGCCGGTTAAAGCTTCACGGACAAAACGAGCATGCCTTTGAAAAAGTCCTAATGTATCTTACTCGAGACGGTTTCTTTTGTTTTGTGAGGCAATTCTTAAGCTTTTCTGCACTGTTCTGGCTGCTCCTAAGTGACTTTTGATACGTTTTTTAACGCATTTTTAAACTTTTCTGCACTGTTCTGGCTGCTCCTAAGTGACTTTTGATGTGAAATTTTTTTGATGAATTTTTGAAAAGTTTTTGACATAACTTGTTTGTCACAGAAGTTATCAAAAATGCATTTTGCCTTTTAATCTGCATTTAAAATGCCAAAGCGTCGCATACATGTAGTAGCAGATAAATTTACACTTCTGGCAGAGCTGTAAGATGGTCACGTATACGAAATATGCTGGAGGGCGCGAAGCGCCCAAGAAAATATGGTTAGGGTTTCAAGGTACGCGCCGAAGGACCGCTTGACGGGGTCTGGGGCGGAGCAGCAGAAAATTTTGAGTTCTTGAAGTTTTTTAGAAACAAGGTAACGATAAAAAAATTAAGGATTTCAAGTCACAATTAAAATTTGAATTTGAATTCACATAACTCACCTAACCAACATTTCCATTAATGATTAGCAAACTTCCATTCCATCCATTAAGTATGACCTTCACATTCAGGCTTTTTTCTGCACGGGTCCCTGTGCATCGGTGCACAAATTCCAAAAAAATTTTTTTCACACAGAAAATTTGTGTGCACTCCATTTTTTGCTGAAATTCTACCAGCTTGATTTTCATCCCAAAACAAGTCTTATGATTTTTCTGAACTCCAAGTCGTTTTTATGCAGAAAAGACATTCTATCTACCTGTTATTAAATTTTCTGTACAACAAAATTCTAAAGCCAGGCAGCTTTTTTGAGAGAGAATTAAGCTGCTGGCTTAAAATAGTACAGTGCCAAAAAATCTTACGTCTTGCAATTTTTTTTAAAAGGTGCTAGCTGGAAATATACAATCAGTAATGCAATTCGCAGTGAAGAAAAAAATCACTTGACGTTGCATTTCTTACAGTTGCCTATGATGCAGAGACCTTGTGTATAAACGTGAGCACGGGCGGACCAAAAAATTATAACAGAACCAAAAAAATGACTTCTCATCCTCAGAAAAGGATCTGATATTTTCTGATCAAGATATTTTCTATTTTAATTTTTGTTATAACTGAAATATGAAAAAAGAACGAAAGAAAGGAAACGCTTCAAATTACTATTTGAAGCGTTTTTTTCTTTTGTTCTTTCTTTCTTTCTTTCTCATTTTCTCTGTTTATCTCGCATTTTTCAAAAAATTTTTGGTCTCAATATGGCCCCTTAATTCCGCTAGTGCATATATGCTCTAATGTCGGCGCTCTAATGTCGCGCGCTCTAATGTCGGCGCTCTAATGCCTGCGTGCCCCTTTTTCTTTGTTTTTTGCTTTTTATGTGAATCAAAATCTCGAATTACAAAGAATTAAAAGTGAAGATATCATTCGAGACCGAATTTTTAGTTGTTAGTACGTGAAATCCAATATTTTCTAGAGATTTTGTCACAGCTTGATACTTTAAGCGTGTTTTGCACTTGAATTGAACTCTGAAATCGGCTATACTTTGTGCATAATATCAATTATTTGCATTTGATCGGCCGAGCTTTGCACATTTTTGGCTCATTTTTCTCACCTACAAACCTGGTCTCAAGACTCAATCATTTTGACTAGCCTTGAATGACATAAGTTAGAATAAGTGGCATTTATGTACCTATTTGAGGTTGAACTGTACGTGTACAGGCGATTTTTTATTTTTACACATGATAAAATTGCAGGCTATCACTTAACATTGATCTCTAGTATTGGCTTTGAGATGAATCGGAATTATATACATTGTTCCGAGCCGAGCATATCAAAGCAGCTGAATAGCATTGCTGTAGAATTATTAGCTTCGAAACGAAAATCAAGTCGAGGTGAAGCAAGCATTGCTGAAAATGTTATGATTCGAGATGCAATGTGGTAAGATGTACATAGACGGGTAATTATATATTTTGTTGTACTTTCCAAGCTCAGATTTTTCCAGTGGTTCTTATTTAAAGATGATTTTAAACAAAAATTTCGTGAATATATTCTGAATTTCGTTTTGCGGAGCATTAATATCGCGCCTAAGTCGATTTGGAGGGAGTTAGCTGCCTGTATACGTAAGTCGCCCAATACGCAACAGCGAGCGCGGCTTGATTACTTTTAATCAGACAATCATCGGTGACCTGAGGGATACTTTGTTCACCTTTAACCCTTAAACATGGGCGTCCTTTAAAACGGACACTTTTTTGATGGTCTATGACTCACTGCAAAGTAAATAAAAGATTAAAAAACAATAGTTTATGTGGAAGAGCAGACTGATATTATTGGGTTATTATTGGGTTATTATTGTTATTATGTTATTTATTATTATATATATTATTAAATTTTATTGGGTCAAGTCACTGATGATTTTGTAATCAAAACTACCAAAAATGACATTTTTTGTGACGTTTACTAAAGTGACTTTATTTTTCTTCCATGCGCATGCGACATTATTCATTGAAAACTCATGACATAGTCGAACAAGAATCTCTCTGACCAAAAATGTATTGCGTTTGCATTACTTCTCTTTTGAAGTTCACTAATTAATAAAAATCAAAATGTCCGTTCTAACGGACGGGCCACAGAATGTTACCTTATTTTAAAATGTGTTATAGATGTGGGTCTCTTGCTGTAGTGTGGTAATAATTTATAAATTCATAAACAATTCGACTCAATCAGTTAATCTCTTTTATACTAAGCATATAGCACAAAAAATTGTGTTTTGAAGCATGTAACTAAGATTACATGCAATTAACATGCTTACTTTTAATTGAACATTCTATAGGCTGTCCGTTAAAACGGAAATTTTTTTCTCGTGTCCTACTGCAGGTATTTCAACGAAAAAATTTGACACTATTTCGACCACGGAGAATCAGAATATTATGAAATTACTTGCTGTAACTCACGCTTTTATATAGCCCATATTTAAGGGTTAAGTCATTGTGTTTTATTGCATTTTTTAAATTTTGTTTTCATCGTTATGTTTTATTGTACTTTATTTTATTTTATCTCTTTCACTGACTTCATAATAAATCATTCATTCCCGTTCATTCATTCAAGTCGTTGACGTTGTATGAATATTGAAATTGTGAACGCATATTTCAGAAAATTTTGAATGCATTAAATTAAACCATATTTTAATGATGAACAGTCAACAAGTAATAAGTTCAGGAATGTGAGCAGCAGCCAAATTATGGAGGGTCCGATGGGGTAAAACAGCCAAAAATAAGTACAAAAAATTAAATTCTGAGGGTCTATCGATTTTTTGGGAGGGGGTTGCCTGTTAGATTCTCAAGGGAGTCTAGACCCCCAGACCCCCATGCCCATGTGTGGTCCACCACAAACTCAAGACAAGAAAACGATGCCCTTTATAAAAATGGCAAAACTAGGGCTGAGGAAGGGACAAATCCAAAATTTTGCTTAAACTTTATCATTTTGAAATCAGCTGTAGGTATAGCATGAGTCTAAGGAAGTTAATATTTTATTTTCTTCGCGTTTTTCAAATCATTTCAATTGAATAAGCCTTAAAAGTCATAGAGTAACTTCTAAACTGACCCCTCTACGGCGCATCTGTGTATGACACGGATTTCAGCAGCTGTGCACGAATGTAGGTAGATTGATGAGGTGTTTTTCGCGATCAATATTCAATTTTGATTTATTTTATTTATATATTTTCGATTTTACAATTTTTTACCTTTAGCATTATTTTTCGTATGTTTTCCTTCTACTAACTTGATTTTTACGCAATTTAAGCGATAGCATAGCTGGTTCTTCGGACAGTTTTGCTCCGCCGACTCATCCGTCCACGTCATCGTGTCTCAACCTGAATAAATTGAGTCAAATCGAATTAAATCACATCCGGAAAAATTTAAAACCGGTAGATTACAGCGAATGGGGCGCCTCACCCAGGCTTCGTTCCCCCTTGCGACACCTGGTGCTAGCCAAAGAGCAAAATTTGGCCGGCGCTGACGACGACCTTAGCGTCGTGGCAGCTTCAGTGGGAGCTTTGAACACTTCGAATCTCAATCCTGCTGCATTTCACTTGATAAAGCAACATGAAAATTTCGATTTTCACGAATCTACCGTTTCTCTGCCTACGGTTTTCGTAGAGAGCAAAAAGTTAGATCTAGACGATAGTAGCAGCAGTACCGAGGGCAGCTTCGAATTGACGTCAAATGAGCCAGTCGAATGCAGACGTGAACGTGTGGGTTAGGGGGCGGGTCTAAACCATAGATGCACAGCATGGCCGAGGGAGGTCAGTCGGTCTCGGGGAGTCAAAAATTGAGCTTTACTGGGCCAAAATTACCACAAAAACTGGTACAAGCGATAAAATAGCGTTAAAACCACGTTATTACTAGAGACCGGATTTCGGGTGAGCCGACATCAGGGCGCAGCCGACATTAGAGCGCAGCCATAATAGATGTTTTTACGCAACTTTACAAAACTTTTATGCTGACGGGGCAAAGTTAACTACCTACGCATGAATATCTCGGTATTAGGTAGTGATAAATGCATGCGGTTTCTTTTGTTTTGTAAAGCAATGAACAGACTTTTGAATTCTTTCTTTACTTTCTGATTGAGTTGTACACTGGTTGAATTAGTGGATGTACGAAAGTAGAAATTTTGACCTTTTTACTTACCTTTCGGAAAAGGACAGTAATTTTTGAAGCAGTTGGTTTTGTGTAACGCCATCATACCCTTTTCACTTATTTTCTTGACACAAATCACCGTAGTTGTAGACCTGTATGTGTCAGAACACAGATCAGCCTACTCCATTGCACAAAAGAAGTTTGAATTGACGTCAAAATTTTTCAAAATAAGTACTACCTACAACTTTAAAACTAGCGTAGCAAGGGGTAGTTTGGAGACACTGCTTTGCAGAGCATTTATCTCACTTACCAGCCACTTCTCAACCAAACAAGAAATTTAACTGATTTTCGTATTGTATGCTATAGTCTGTTTCATTTAACTTTGCGGTTTTCTTATGAATTTATTCCGCGCGAACAAGCTAAAAAAGTGGTTTAAACTTTCGATTCAGTAATGCGGTTTGGCAATAGCAAGCGTCTTACCATAAGTCGATATACTGTACAATATCACATCTATACTGTTACTTTAAACCACTTTTGTAGTCACTTTAAATTTTTTCAAAAATCTTAGATTTAAATGAAACGGACTATAGGTATATTTTTGTACACCAATGTTTAGAAACAAGAAGTTACAAATTTTTTCGTGGGAAAGGAAAGTCTCTGTCTGCCTCCATGACGCACCACTGTAACTGCACTTTAATATCGGCGCTTTAATGTCGCGCGCTCTAATGTCGTGCGCTCTAATGTCTGCGTTTCGTGTGCAAGCATACATTTTTTATTATTGCTTCAATGGATTAAGCAATGCAAGAGAAGCATAAATGCACCATGTTTGAAGCGACGGAATGGCACACAATTCGGTACTTTGGCACGCAATTGCACATAATCCAGGTTTTTCCTCAAAACTGCACACTAAATCACTCTTTTGATGCGCATGTCCTACATTTTGCACTCATTTAGCATTTTTCTATTGCCGACACTACTCAAAAGTATATGCATATTTGAGCCTGGTACTTGAAGATACTATAGCTGTGCGTTGAACTAGAAGTTTAATCGAAAATGATATCCTTAGAGAAGAACTTTTAGCATTGCCTTGCTCGAGTGTCAGTCATATGCCATAGAAAATCCGGGAAAGCAAGGTCTTACATAAGAAGCCCAGTGGAAAATTTGTTCAGATGCAGCCTAATTTGGATGGATCTTTGATGGAAAAATGTGGATGTTTGACCAAAAGCTCCGATGTGAAAAAATTTGTCAACGTGAAAGACCCAGAAAAGCGATGGAATTGTATGCTCCTCCTTGTTTCTGATGATGTGGATCGATTGTTTTCCCAATACAAAGCAATTTTATCAGATCGTTGTCAAAATTTAACGTTTGAAAAAGTTGAAATGTATAATGTGATCGCTTTTAACAAGTTTCTCTTCGATTAAAGTATTTTTGGTAACTGGCGAAGTGAATTTTGGGCCTTCAAATTCGCACACAACCTAGCACAAAAACGGCTGTTTTTTCTGTACACATTGATGCATACAAATGGCTACTTTTTTTAGCACACAAAATCTGATCTCTAGTTATAATACAGTTTCTGGTCATTTTGAAGCACTTTTGAAGAATTTTTTAATTTTCATATATTTTTGGTCTTCATTTTGCCTCATTTTCCCGAGAAAATTTCCCATTTTTCTATTCTGGGGCACAGACCCCCGCCCGACCCCCCACGTTCATGTGTGGTCTAGATCCTAGAATGGAAGAATGGAAATTTTTTGCAAAAAAGTGGCAAAATGAAGTCCAAAAATGGATGACAGTTAAAAATTTTATTTAAAAGTGCTTGAAATTGATCAGTAACGTAGTTTTTTAACGCGATTATTGCATTTACGCCAGATTTTATAATCATTCGGTTCTGAAAAAGCTTAAACCCCACCCCGGCTGACCCACCAGATCGAAAGTTATCATAACTTTTCTCTTTTAAAATACAAAAGGTTCGATAAACGAGTGCTATTATTCGTATCGTTGTTCAATAACACAAAATGACTTTGGAATTTCAACTTTGGTCAAATACGATTTTACCTTTGTTAAAATTTTCTATTCTAGTGGCTTCGAAATTCGATGAAAACGTTTCGATGTCTATAATGCTCGGAAACATCGAAAGCGCAAAGGCATATTATTGGACTAGCAAAGAAAAATGCTCCGATGGAACAAAAAAGATGAATATACTTGGAATTGTGGATTATTATGGATGTAAAAGGAGGGGACTAGGAAAAATCTACCTAAAGTCGGAAAATCTGCTAAAAATCACACTTTCTCTAAGCAACGCAAAAAATCGATGTATATTCTGCGGCCAACAGATTAAAATAAATATTCAACCATAACAATGATTGAAACAGCAGCTCGTTAGCTATGCAGTAGCTATGGGAAATGATATTAAGTAAACTAAGAGTCTTCCAAGCCAATTGAATGAAATAGCAAACATCGAAGACAATTGAGACATGGTTAGTTTAAAACAGTAGGAAACGCGTAAGTTGACTTGAAACAGACTAAATGTAGATACACTAGCATGCCCGAAACGATTGTGTGCACTAATCAATCGGCTCCTGCTTTGCTTGCTATAATGCTCATAACAAAATAAAACAATTTTAAATACAATACCTCTTAGTTTTCTATCAATCAGGTGCCAGCAATTTAAAAAAGTAACCTTGATAGATTTCGTTTATACACTCTTATCTGAAACTTCGAACATTATTTAAAAAGACACTTTTTTAGAGGCCGCAGAATATACATCGATTTTTTGCGTTGCTTAGAGAAAGTGTGATTTTTAGCAGATTTTCCGACTTTAGGTAGATTTTTCCTAGTCCCCTCCTTTTACATCCATAATAATCCACAATTCCAAGTATATTCATCTTTTCTGTTCCATCGGAGCATTTTTCTTTGCTAGTACACTACTTTTAATTGGCGTGATTTCAGTACATCAGTCAGTAAACACAATCAGTAACATGCCACAATAATGACAACAGTCCAAGAACGCGGAAAACAATATTGTTCTTAACATCAGCATTATCCTTTTTAAACAAGACAACCTTATTGACACCATCCATTTTCAAATTAAAACTCCATTAAGTTATTTCTTCTTAATGTGCAGTTCACTTATAATCAAGCACAAATATTTAACCAACGAATTCACATTGCAAATCCTCACTCAATCAATACACAAGCACAATGTGTTGTGACTTTTGAAATTGAAAACACCCAATTTTCAATTTTCAAATTGAAAATTGGGTCAATTTTCAAATTGAAAATTGGGTGTTTGAATTTGCGATAAAGAAAATAATAAAAAGATAGTCACTTGGTTTATTTAAGCCGAGTAATAAAATAACGACCGTCCACCAATTCCAAACTAAACGCGACTAATCTGATCACTATGAAAAAGTTTTGAAAAATGAGCTTGCTAAGCGAGAGTTGTAAACCAAAGAGAAACTTAAAGTTAAAACCTATCATTAAATTATTAAGAGAATTATAAAAGATTTTAAACTTTAAGAAAATGGAAAAGGCGGGATGTTGGTAAATTAGAAGACAAAGTTTTTCGGCAAAAATTCAAAAACTTCACGCAAATATCAAATGTAAGGAACACTAACGCTTTGATTTGGTAGTAAAATAAATCTGTAGTATAGACTACATATTAACAACAAATGAATAGTGCAAACTTTACACAACTACTAGGTGTAGAGAATACTAACAGTTTACGGCTTATTAATGTACATGATTACAATAAAGCTGCATATCTTTGTCGTCTTCTGCGCACAGTAGTGTGATTGCTGGTTCATTTTAAACCACTTTTGCAGGCAATTTACATCAATTAAACGATAGCTCTCCATGTGCAAGATTTTGTGAAACATATTATAAACACGGCTAAGAAGGATTTAACTTTAATGCAACCCATTTAAGACAAAATTACATCTCTTCAATGATCTAAGGACACTTGAACATAATTTTCAAATCACTTTAGATTACTTTTGAGGGTAAACAAACTCACTTAATTGATGTCTCACATATGAATCCTTGGAAATTTCTTGACTTCACTTACAAAGTCTCTGCAAGTCTATCGAATTAGGGTTAACACGTAATGTAAACTTTACACAAGCACATAGCGTAAAGAATATTTTAGTCGTATTCGTAATTTTGATATTGCTCCGATATTACTTTCAACATTTATGAAAAAATCAGTCTCCATAATGTTTTAAAGACAATAAACATTAGGTTTAAACCACTTTGCAATACTACTGAGTGTAAGCAAGCGCGCCCAACTGACGTATATATTTCATTCCCTGTAAATTTTTATATCTCAGGAAAAAATTTCGGTTTTTGCAATGCTCTAGAACAAAGGCTAACATGCAGTGTAAAAAATTACTCGGATATTATGATCAACATTCATGAAAAAATTATGTCTCTACAATGGTCTGAGGACATATAAACAATGAGTGTGTAAACTACTTTACATCACTGTTGGATGTAAACAAACGCGCCTACGTTACGTCTCACATTTGATCCTTTGAAAACTTCTAGACTCCAGGAAAAAATTAGGTTTCTGGAATGCTCAAAAACGAAGATAAATACATATGTAGTGTAAACTTCATGTAAACACCTAGTGTAAAGAAGATTTTAGTCAGATTCGTAATTTTGATATTGTTCCGATATTACGATTAATATTTATGAAAAAAATTAAGTCTACATAATGTTCTATGGGCAAACTAACAATTGGTGTAAACTACTTTACAACACCGTAGAGTGTAAACATATGCGCCAGACTGGCATATCAAATTTGGTTCCTGGTCCATTTCTAAACTTGATAAACGTGTCCCTGACTCGTAACCGGAGAAGCAGGCAGAAAAAACAAGACAGAATCGCATTTTAAACTCCAAATTTTTGACTTTACACTCGCTAAATATTAATGTATAGACAATTTGCTTTGACATGCACCCGATATAAAGCACTTTACTTTTATTCTATTAGACTTATCCCGACTTCTGGACGGAGAAGGTGGCGAACAAAAAATGCAACAAAAACGTATTTTCCATCATTTAGAACATTGTAAACTTTAAAATTCCGTACCGAACTCCCCATTGAGTTTAAAGAAATTCGGTTTGGTACAATTTGTAGCTTTTAAATCGAAGTACATTCCTGTGTGCCAAAATTCTGTTGCAAAAATTATTTGGTATGATTTATCAATCAAACTTCGGAAAAAACGTGTTTTTTCGCTTATTTTTTACCTCTGATTTCGAACTTTACACCCCCATAAATAACTCAATATTGCGTTTTTTAAATGCGGTTTGCTGCGATGTTTAGCCCCTGAGAGGCACTTTATTAATGCTGTCTTCGATTTACACTGACTCATAAGCGGAAAAATTTGGCAGAGAAATCTTAGTTAAAATCCGTTTTTTTACACCATCCACTGGAGTGTAAACTTTAAACCCCATGATCTAACTCACCATAGAGCGTAAAAGACTTTGCTTATATGCAGAATGTAGCCCTTGATCCGCTCTACATTTCTGTCAGAAAACATTTTAAAAAACTCATAACCGGAGTTAGTATCGGACATAGGCAGGTTGAAAACTCGATCAAAAAGTGCTTTTTTATCCCCAGATTTTCGCACTCTTTACACTGCCATTCGATAACTAATGCGAATTTCAAAAAACAAAAAAGTGTCATCTGTAGAATTCATCCCTCTATTATCCTATTCTGTTCACTCCTTCGAGTCATCAATACTCAGTTGTCCACATGCCGCAGTAAAAAGGTCCCAAAATTTGTCCTATGTTATAACGTTACACAAAAACTTTACACCTTCTTTACACAGTCAGTTTTGAGTTTCAAGAAAAACCAAAAAAGACGGGCAGCGAATTTTTTTATTATCTTTCTTTTAAAAAAAACCGCACCTTCCAGAAGTGTCCCGTTATAGCTGTAGGGGGGTGCACAGGTGTTGGGGGTACCCAAGTATATTAAAGGTACGCGCTAACGCGCTACCTAAGATTTGATATCGTCGCATATATGTATATTTTTTCAAAAACAAATGAAAACTTGAGATTGAGTAATCAAAGAAAAAATTTCTTACCGTTTTATTTATTTTTGATTTTTTTTAAATGGATAATGTACTCGTATATCACGCTCCGCGATAATCATTAAATTTTAATTTTATTTGAATGTTACCAAATACCAATAGCATAGGCTGATCGTTTTCAGTAAGAAAAAGTAAGATTGTTTCCTTGATGGGATTCAAGCCTACCAGCAGCATCTGGAATAGGGGATAAAAGCTTTTTAGTTCTCAAGTCATTATAAGATTGGGTTTAAGCCGACTGAAATAGGTCTCATATCTAAATGTGTATGCCGCATGCAAAATGATAGAGTATGATATGAGGCGACAAATATATAACGTATGCAATTAAATCTGGTCTATGTTTATTGCTCATGGTCAGAGAACCATAGATTCATAGCATGGCCGATCTGGGGGTCAGCCGCTCCGAGTGAAAAATTAATATTTTTTGGTCGATATGACCTCAAAAGCTGGTATAAATGCTAAAATACTGTTAAAATTACGTTGTTCCACAGTTTCTGGTCAATTTCAAGCACTATTCAAGAAAATTTTCAATTTGCATTCCTTTCTGCTCTTCTTTTTCCTCATTCTCCCTAAAAATTTTCCCGTTTTTCCTCATTCTCCTGAAAAAAATTTTCCATTTCTCTATGCTGGAGGATCTCTCCCTCGAAACCCCGTACGTGTGTGTTTAGTTCTAGGATTATTAAAGATTCAAAATAAGATTTGAATTACCATGTGCTTCAGTTAATTAATAGTTCCTGAAATGCTAAACCGCAGACGGTCTCTAGATTTTTCTAAATTTCTGCTTTTTTAGTGTTTGAGGCAAAACTTATAAAAGCTGCTTTCATTGGCCAGGTTTTATTATTTTTCACACATTTATACGTAAGTATAACCTTTTTGAATTATTATTAGTTCCAATCAGACATGCACATGGGGGTTTGGAAGGTCTACTCTAGACTCTAAGAATAGAAAAATGGAAAATTTTTGCGGAAAATGATGCAAAATGATGGCAAATACGGATGGAATGGGCTTAAAATTGGACAGAAACTATGTAATAACGTAGTTTTAACATTATTTTAGCGCTTATACCAGTTTTTAAGGTAATTTCAGCCCAAAAAGGTCAATTATTGACCCCTTCCGGACTGGCTGACCCCCAGATAGGCCATGCTGTGCACCTATGGTTCCAATCGTGAATCCAAGTTTCGTTTAAGCTTTTTTACGTTTCTATCAATTTGTGTAATGCTTTGAGCATTTATTATAACATTCATATTATTCGTTTATAATTTTAAGTTTTAAGCATCTATTTTAGGCATTTATTATGGCTTTTGCGTTTCTATTCTTTGCGTTATTTCACAGGAATGCAGACAAATTAGCAGAAAGCCCTCATCGTTAGAAAGTACTACATTCAAGACCACTTCCATGCCAGATCTGCCGTCAGTCTGAAATGAACACGTCCAATTAGATTCTGTTACTGTATGGGAATTTAGAAAATTCGTAACTATTGCATTTATAGAAATCGTATGCTCATTTGCGTAGGTCCTATCTACTATGTTCTAGTGGAGCTTATTAAAAGCAGGCTACTTAAATATGTGAAGTTTGGAGTCCCTTCAAAGAAGGGAGGAAAGCGATTGGGAAAATTCGGCAGGATAAGATCTAAAAAGGAATAAAAACATAAATATCGATACTTTTTCAAATCGTTGCCCAATTTCGACTTTCTTACGGGTTGCTCCTAAAGAGGATTTACCCCGCAAAATAACCACCTTAAAACTCTATATACTCGTAAATGAATTTTTTTATGCGAAAGAAGTGCTCCATAGAGACTCATCGATCCCGCATGATTCACCGTTGCCTGTCAATAATAAATTATTTAAATTACGCAGCGGGAATGCACGATCTTCTTTCAGTTCGGTAGCAGCGAAAAACAGCCCACTGAGACAAAATTTTAAGTGTAATTTGAAAAGTGAAATTTCAACTTTTCACGAATCGAGTTGTTAGCAGACATGCACTTGGGGTTTGGATAGGACCCCAAGAATGAAAAATTATGACATTTTCTCCGGAAAATAAATCGAAATGAAGATCAATAATTGATGAAAATCAAAAAATTTTATGTATCAGTGCTTGAAATTGACCAGAAACTGATGGCGTTGTATCCAGGTTTTGAGGCAATTTGACCCAGAAAATCTGTCAGCCTGACACCCCAGACCAGTCAGGATTAGGTAATTGCTTATAAACTATGGGCGTTAGGATTTTCAATAAATGCATAACATTTCTGAAGGGATAGATTATCGCCTTCAGTGCTTTGCTGAGCAGAACAGTACAAAATACCTCGGGCTAATTAAATTTAAATAACATTCTCTTTTTAATTTTGTTGCATTTTGACAAGGTAGTGATAAACGAGTAAACCGTACGCCATTTTTCGAAAACTACGCGTAAGAAGCAAATCACAGAAAACTTTTATTACCTTGACATTTTTATCCAGTCAAACTTCTCCGCCTGACGATTTTTCTGTTTTATTTTTCCGGATAAATAAGTAGGTCCTACTATGTACCTGCCTACCCGATTTACTCTATTTTAATTAACACAGGTACCTACCTCAGATGCTTCGATTATTTTTCCCAAAATATATAAATTTGCAATTAGTGAGTACTATGCACGACGACTTTATTCACTTTTAGTCGGATACAATTATAGTCTGTTTCATACAACTTCGGTCATAAATTTTAAAACTATCTCCGACAATAAGCTGACAGATTGCTATTATAGCACTGATCTGATATATAATTATCGTAACCCTCGGCTTACTGTCCATGAAAATTCATAGAATTTATGCACGAAGTTATGTGAAACAGACTGTAATATTATGGGTAATTTAGAGGGCAATGTGGCGTAAAAAAATTGAAAAATGCATTTTCTCCTGTTCATTTATGATCTAACTCACTGAAGTCCGTTTAAGCTTCTATTAAGATTTTTCCGATACTCATGTAAAATAATAATGAGGCAGCGTTGGGGTTTGGCCTGCAGGGGGTTGTGCAAACGACCAAACGGACACGCGCGCCGGACTCGAAGAAGAATTGAGCGTAGACCCTCCGGGTATTGTCCATCTGTAACTAAAACGCAAACTGGACCGCCTCATGGACTGGTCGAGGGGTAATTAAGGTTAAAAAGGTTAAAGGAACGGCTTTTCACCCACAGTGGGTATTACCTGCACATCAGAGACGTGTTTCTCGCTGAGATACCGCAAGGGGTATCTCAGGTATTTCAAAGGTATCCTAATCATCTAATCGCCATGATTGAGGAAGGATTTTGAATGAATTTGAGTTGTTTTAGATGTCGGAAAATAATGAAGACATTTGTATCCAAAATAATTGGAAAATAATGAAAAGGGGCGGTAGTGTAGGTAGCACTCTAAAATAAAATACGAATTAATTTAGACTCAAAACAACACAACAATCGAAATTATTATTCACAGCTAAATAACTTCATAATCTATTTTTAGCTAGTTTTAGGACTTCCTATTCGAAAGCTAGTGAAGTAAGCATCACGAAGACACTTACTATTTTCTATGTCTTTATTCCTTAAACGTGACAAATGTACATTCCTATACACGACGACGGAGCCAATTCGCTTAGGTTAAGGCCCCAATATTGTAAACAACGAAAAACGAAGAAAAACGATTCGCAAAAAGGTGAATAGAGGAGTTTATTGAAAATTTATTATAGAGCTTACTGTAAATGTAAATAACACAATCACAAATATAATTTAGTAGATCTGTAAATTCTCAAATAATGAACGTAAGCCTCTGAAATACTTGTAAACTTGTCTTATCCGTCATGACCTAACTTTTTATCACAAATCTTCATACAGGTGTCCATTGTTATTAAGCGATTTCTATTAATGTACCTACCAGAGCACTGCTAGCTGCATAAATAAAAATGCAAATTGGCAATATACGCACACGTATGGATTATAAAACTACGAAACTAAAACTTAAACCATGCACGATCAGAAGAAAAAATATATTATCTCTCGGTACTTTTTACGTAGCTATTTAGAAGGACTAGCGAATACTAAAATAGAATCACTAAATTAAAAAAATCACTGATCTACTAGCTAAGCATGTACACGAGAAAATTTTACCATTTTTTCCATAATTACATTGCGAAGGCAAACAGCTTGAAATCTTCCAGAAAATCTAAGTTGTCGAGAACACTACTACAATTCAACATATCCGCTGGTATGAATAATTTAAAATGGTCAAAAAACGAAAAGAACTTTACTTAAAAGTCAATTATTGCGGATATAGAATAAAGAAGTATTCAAACACGCACAGGTGAATTTAATCAGATACTTAGAGAACGAATTTAATCGTGCTAAATAAGGAAAGTGTGAAAAACGTTGAAACCGAAATTCTTGAAGAAATCGAAAAATTTGTCAAATTTGATCGTCTCAAAAATATTTTCAAAAAAATCATTGTAGATTAGTCTCGGAAATATTGATATTTAATCCCAACCTATCACAGCGCGAATCACGAGCTGAGGCCATTTTCACATATGCCTTTTAAGCGTTAATCCCGTCTGCCCACACATGAATGCAACCATAGATGGACAGCAAGGCCGATTATGTGGGGAGGGGAGTTCAGCCAGGGCTCAGATAGTAAGCTTTTTTGGATCAAAATCACCTGAAACTGGTAAAAAATGCTAAATAGCGAAAAAAACTCATTTCTCCACAACTTAAAGCATGTTAGCAGAAAAGTTTTGATTTTCATCCATTTTCGGTCTTTATTTTGTCTCATTTTCCCCAGGAATTTTCCCATTTTTCCATTCTGGGATTCTATAACCCCAACCCCCTCGCCCCTACGTGCACGTCTGGGTGCAATCGCAAGCTCAATTCATAGTATAAATGGAAGGTCCGGCTGGTTTAACAACTATCGTGAGCCCATCGTTGGTCGGCTTATGGGCTACATGCATTTCGTGTAACTCGCGAAAGTCATTCGCTTTGTTGCCTATCTTGTTCTCAACAGTATGATTGCTATTATAATAGACCGATCGGATCAGCTTGCAAATTTACATGCAATTCCAACGGTTTACCGCCACCATCCAGTCTATTCTTCGGCACTTCGATGGAGGCAATAGCACTCTGCTGAGCGTTTGGCGACGGAGTTGCCGTTACGACATTGGCGACCGATTTTGGAATTATATGGCTCTCTTCGTCTCCCTTTTTCACCAAATATTTCATCGCCTTTCGATTTTTCCACTCGGTGCTGTGAGCGAAAACGAAATTAAATAATGAACCGACGAAACTCGACTGCAACGCGCTGCCATTATGCATCCGATCGACGAATCTGAACGATAAAATAGGAAGTATGCAACCATAAGCGTCGAACAACAAGTTGGACACTTGTAAGAAAAGAACGGCGCGCAAGGGCGACGACGGAGCAGCGTCGGCCGCAATCAAGGCGCATATCAGCGCCGACTGAACAAAGACGCCGTGAACGGCGAATAGCGGCAAAATCGCCGCCGTCGTCGTCAAGTGATTTAGAATGTTCATTCGTTTCGAGAGGCTGTTCCGCGCGACGTTCATGCCCTGCGATTTTAGCTTTTTTCTGTTCACGATCCAGGCGCAGGCGAAAAAGCAAATGACGACCAATTCAATCGCCGCGCAGCCGTACAACGCTTTCAGCACGAGTCGTTCATCATTATATTCCACTATAACGCAGGCACATAGTTGTGGGGTGATAGGGGACTAGTATCCCCAAAATTTTAGAAGTACGAGCTTTTTACAAGGCCCCCTAAGGAAAAAAGTTAAAAGTTATAAAGCGCATTTGAAAGACTGATAGAATAGATTTCAGCGCATTTTTGAGCTTAAAAGCCTAATTTCTTCTGCATAATTTTTGTTTTTCGAATGGCCCGAATTTCAGTAAGACAGTGTGATGTCAAAGTTTTCTCGCGCTCTGCGCTGAATTATTTATTTTCCCTATTGCTTCTCTTGGCAATGAACTAGAAGTACAAAACATGTTAAACAATTTTTCAGCCGAGCTTGAATATAATGTTCAGAAATCATTTGTGACTATTTTAGACAACATCTTTGTTAGATATTTGATTGAAATCAGATTTAATTTTGTAAAATTTTTCTCCTCTAATAGGCCGAGCTTGCTGGGAGACGCCCAAGAGCACTATTATTTTTGGCTATCTACAAATAGTCATAGGAGGTATTAGACTTCGAAATTTCAGTACCCCCTCCCCTAATTCAGAGGGCCAGCTACGTGCCTGCTAAAACGGCGTCGCAGAAGCAAATGTGGGCGCATGAAATCAAATTCGGGACGAACGCGCCGGTATTGCGGACGATTTGCGTCAACGACAGAGCAGCGCTGGCGCTGTACACTAGTATTAATGTCAAGACGACGCAAATGGATAAGCGATTCTGATCATCGCCGCGAACCGCCCTCAGCGTTGAAACGCCGCGTTCGACGCCGCAAGCCAAAATGGAGAAAACGACGAGCAAAATGGCGAACAAATGTGGCGATTGGGCGCTAGAACACGCGGCCAACGCTATTGGTGGAAATTGGCGCGCTTGCGCCAATAACTCGTACACCGATTGGCTGATTAGGCAGGCGGCCATGCAGGCGTTAGCCACCGAGTGATTCAACAAAATGATGCGAATATTAATGGTGGAAGAGGCGATGTGTCGCAAAGTGAGCAGTAATAGAATTTGCGCCAATAAAGACAAGCAGGCGGTGAGCAGCGTCAGAGTAGCAATGAACGGCAAAATGGCGCTCGTGTGGAGATCGGCGTTGCAAAATAACTGGAAATCTTCGCCGCCTTTTGTCCCCTCCAATTCTCCGATAACCATGTAAGAATTGTTGTGAATTGAAATATTACAATCTAGAGGCATGTACGTGTACATCGTTAACTAATATGCACGTTAATTTGGCTAAGAAATTATCAACACCAATGCTACTTTCTCCATTATGTAAATCATACAGGGCGATTTAGAAATGAATCGACTGGTTACACATTCTATTTATGTGAAGCAAATGAATTTTTCAGCAGTTAAGCAGGCAAATATTTCTAGCTCTTTATAACATCCCATGCAGATAGAGATGGACTGTAATATGAACAAGCCTGGGCAACGATGCTGTTGCTAAGGAAATCTAAATTATTAGTCAATCGCTAGTTCAGCACGCAGTTTTGTCGTTCTATGAGCTTACGGTCTTCGAAAGAAAAAAATCTTTGAAGCACTAAAAAATTCGTCGTTTTGATCACTTTGTATCCCGTCATTCTCGCATAGGAAGCAATTATTTCTTTCGAGAATAGGCTATTGTTGACACTCAGGAATACCTATCTTTTTGGTTGTTTACCACTCTATTCCAAAAGCGCATCTTAGGTAGCGCGTTAGCGCGTACCTATAATATACTTGGGTACCCCGAACACCTGAGCACCCCCCTACAGCTATAACGGGACACTTCTGGAAGGTGCGGTTTTTTTAAAAGAAAGATAATAAAAAATTCGCTGCTCGTGTTTTTTTGTTTTTCTTGAAACTCAAAACTGACTGTGCAAAGAAGGTGTAAAGTTTTTGTGTAACGTTATAACATAGCACAAATTTTGGGACCTTTTTGTCACGGCATGTGGACAACTGAGTATTGATGACTCGAACAATTAAACAGCATAGGATTATAGAGGGATGGATTTTACAGAACAGTATTTTTTTGTTTTTTGAAATTCGCATTAGTTCTCGAATGGCAGTGTAAAGAGTGCGAAAATCTGGGGGTGAAAAAAGCACTTTTTGGTCGAGTTTTCAACCTGCTTATGTCCGATACTAACTCCAGTTATGAGTTTTTTAAAATGTTTTCTGACAGAAATGTAGAGCGGATCAAGGCTACATTCTGCTTATAAGCAAAGTCTTCTACGCTCTATGGTGAGTTAGATCCTGGGGTTTAAAGTTTACACTCTAGTGGATGGTGTAAAAAACGGATTTTAAGTAAGATTTCCCTGCCAAATTTTTCCGCTTATGAGTCAGTGTAAATTGAAGACAGCATTAATAAAGTGCCTCTCAGGGGCTACACATCGCAGCAAACCGCATTTAAAAAAACGCAATATTGAGTTATTTATGGGGGTGTGAAGTTCGAAATCAGAGGTAAAAAATGGGCGAAAAAACACGTTTTTTCCGAATTTTGATTAATAAATCATACCAAATAATTTTTGCAAGAGAGTTTTGGCACACAGGAATGTACTACGATTTAAAAGCTACAAATTGTACCAAACCGAATTTCTTTAAACTCAATGGGGAGTTCGGTACGGAATTTTAAAGTTTACAGTGTTCTAAATGATGGAAAATACGTTTTTGTTGCGTTTTTGTTCGCCACTTTCTCCGTCCAGAAGTCGGGATAAGTCCAATAGAATAAAAATAAAGTGCTTTATAATGGGTGTATGTCGAAGCAAATTGTCTATACATTAATATTTAGCGAGTGTAAAGTCAAAAATTTGGTGTTTAAAAATGCGTTTCTGCCTTGTTTTTTCTGCCTGCTTCTCCGGTTATGAGTCAGGGACACGATTATCAAGTCTAGAAATGGACCAGGAACCAAATTTGATATGCCAGTCTGGCGCATACGTTTACACTCTACAGTGTTGTAAAGTAGTTTACACCTATTGTTAGTTTGCCCATAGAACATTATGGAGACTTAATTTTTTTCATAAATATTAATCGTTATATCGGAACAATATCAAAATTACGAATCTGACCAAAATCTTCTTTACACTAGCTGTTTACATGAAGTTTACACTACATATGTATTTATCTTCGTTTTTGAGCATTCCAGAAACCTAATTTTTTCCTGGAGTCTAGAAATTTTCAAAGAATCAAATGTGAGACGTCACGTAGGCGCGTTTGTTTACATCAAACAGTGATGTAAAGTAGTTTACACTCATTGTTTATTTGTCCTCAGACCATTGTACTGTGGTAATAATTAGGTAGCGCGATAGCGCTACCTATAATATACTTGGCCATCCTTTTCTCTTATATGTTTAACACAGCGAGTGCGAAATTTGTGTCCCCCTCACAGCAACAACGGCATACACCTGGGAGGTGCGGTTTTTTTTAATCGATGGATAATTAAAAAATTCGATGCCTGTGTTTTTTTCTTTTGTTTACACTCAATACTGATATAGCAATGAGCGTGTAAAGTGTAAAGCAAAAAATCAAATAATCTGCGGAGGGCCAATTTTCTGTTAAAAATGTTGCCTCACAGCTGTAGATTACAAATCTGACCTTAGAATTTCTTTACTGTCAATGGTTGTTGCACAAAAGTGTAAAGTATACGTGTTTTTTACTCTTTGCGTGTCCTTCAGCTTATGTAACTCAATTTTGGTTTCTGTGCAGTCCAATCGGTTTTATAATGTAGAGAGTTGCAAAATCTCAAAAGCGATTTTTTTTCTTTCTTATTACGCAATATTTCTTGATCTGTGATCGTTTTAGTGTAAAGGGTTCGAGACGAAAAACGATATCTCTTTAACTACTCCGCTTAGTAGGCGGAACATGCTAATTATGCTTAAAAGGTGCCCTGACCTTAGTGTTACAGATCCCAGTTTATTTTGTTTCTATACACTCAATATTGCGGTATTTGCACAAGTGTAAAATTTACACCGAGAAGCATTTTTGCGCCCAGAGCGTCGTGGAGGATGAATTTTTTTAAATGTTCTCCGTAAGGTCAGAATAGCGAATCTGACCTTTAAACTTTTCTACAGCCAGTGTTTGTTGAGGTATGAAGAGGTGAACTTTGAATTATATATACATCTATTTTCTAATGCCGATAGATAACTCCGCATTGCATATTTTTGATCAGACTTTTCGTATTTCAGAGGTTTTTGACTCGTCTTTAATAAATAATTATTTTTATCACCATAAATGCACTATTCTTAAACATCAGTAGAATGATGAATATCTTTCAAAATAGGATAATCAAGCTGAAATCTGCTGATATGTCGAGTTGGCGCAGTGGTTGACAAGTCAGTTCTCGGATGCGGTATTAAACAAAGAATGATGGGTTCGAATCGAATCTTCTGAATGCTGACTTTTTTCATTTTTTTCAATTCTTTTGGCAAAACCATGTACTTCATTTGACTCATATATCTATTTAGGTTCTGCAGACAACACTTTTTCTTTTTTGAATTTCGCCTCAGTTCTCGAATGGGAGTGTAAAGAAGTGCGAAAATCTAGGGGCGAAAAGACACATTTTGGCCGAGTTTTCGACATGTTTATGTCTGCCAACAACTCCGGTTATGAGTTTTAGGAAATTTTTTCTGACAGAAATGTACTACGGATCAAGGGCTATCTTGTGCTTACAAGCAAACTTTTCTACAATCAATACGCAGTTAGTACCAGGGTTTTAAACTTTACACTCTAGTGGATGAGTAAAAAAACAGATTTTTTCCAAGATTTCACTGCCAAAAGTTGGGGTTAATTAAATAAAATAGAAATAAAGTAACTTCTAATGGCTACACGTCGAAGCAAGCCGCGTTCGAAAAAAACGTAATATTGAATTGTTTATGGAGTGTAAAGTTCGAAATCTGAGGTGTAAAGTGGGCGAAAAAAAACAGGTTTTTTCGTATTTTGATTGATAAATCATATCAAATATTTTGCGGAACATAAGTTTTGCACATACAAACCTACTACAATCAAAGGGCAACAAACTGGCCCGAACCGAATTTATTTACATTCAATGGGCATTAGGTTCAGATTTTTAAAAGTTTACAATGTGGTGGACAGTGGAAAATACGTGTTTGTACATTTTTTGTTCGCCACTTTCTCTGTTCAGAAGTCGGGTGAGGTCGAATAGGATAAAAATAAAGTAAAATTCTAGTTTTTTTCTACGTAAAATCAGAATTGGGAATCTGACTGTTAGTATTCTCTACACCTAGTAGTTGTGTAAAGTTTGCACTATTCATTTGTTGTTAATATGTAGTTTATACTACAAATTTATTTTACTACCAAATCTAAGCATTAGTGTTCATTACGCTTTATATTTGCGTGAAGTTATTGAATTTCTGCCGAAAAACTTTGTTTTTTATTTTACCAACATACCACCTTTTCAATTTTCTTTAAGTTTAAAATCTTTTACAATTCTCTTCATAATTTAATGGTAGGTTTAAACTTTAAGTTTCTCTTGGCTTACAACTCTCGCTTAGCAAGCTCATTTTTCAAAACTTTTTCATAGTGATCAATCGCGTTTAGTTCGGAATTGGTGGACGGCCCTTATTTTATTGCTCGGCTTAAATAATCCAAGTGACTGTCTTTTGATTATTTTCTTTATCGCAAATTCAAACACCCAAATTTCAATTTTAAAAATCATAAAAATTATTTCATAATTTTTATGTAAGATGACTGGCTGGTTGAGAGCTCTTTTTTGTTGTTTTCATTGTTCATTGTGCTCGTTTTTTCGCCATAGGTATTCTCTGGCGAAAGCAAGTTAACAAAGCTTTTTGCGTTAATTATTATTTTGGTCCAAAATAGGTCCTAGGGCAAAATTCCGGGGCTACTTAATTACTACTGCGTTAGGTTTTTAGGGCATAGCTGCCAATAGCTCCGTAGGTACGGACGAATTTAGGTCCGAGGAGTTTGAGACCGTATTTATTGAGAGTCGTGTGGTTGAGTCCGGCGTTTCGCCCTAGCAACCTGACCAGCGCTAAGTGTAGCCAGGTAATTAAGTAAGTCCGTAGGTACGTTATATGTCGTTTCCAAGTTAATTTAAATGTGGAACGACCTCTATAACTTACAGGACTGTCTAGAATGTAACATAGCTAATAAAAAATAGTAAACTTTATACTTCCGACAATCAAGAGCATATCTAACTCAGTTTTAAATTCTATGCAGTCTGATTGATTTCAAAAGGTAGACGGTTATGAAATCTAGGGAGTCTCTTTTTTTAAAACAATATTTTTTAAATTTAGGCAATTAATTTATGTTAAGAACAATAATGTTTTCCGCGTTCTTGGACTGCTGTCATTATTGTGGTATGTTACTGTATGTGTTTGCTGACTGATGCACTGAAATCATACTAATTAAAAGTAGGGTACTAGCAAAGAAAAATGCTCCGATGGGACAAAAAAGATGAATATACTTGGAATTGTGGATTATTAAGGATGTAAAAGGAGGGGACTAGGGTGACTGCTGAAAATCACAATTTCTCTAAGCAACGCAAAAAAATCGAAGTATATTCTGCGGCCTCTAAAAAGTGTCTTTTTTTAAATAATTTTCAAAATTTTAGATAATAAACGAAATCTATAATGTTTCCTTTTTTTAAATTGCTGGCAAGTAGCAACACTGACTAGCTTCGTATCCTGATTGAAAGAAAACTAAGTGGTATTGTATTTAAAGTTGTTTTATTTTGCTATGAGCATTATAGCAATCAAAGCAGGGGCCAATTTATTAGTGCACACAATCGTTACGGGCATGCTAGTGTACCTACATTTAGTCTGTTTCAAGTCAACTCACGCGTTTCCTACTGTTTTGAACCAACAATTCTTGCAATTGTTTTGGATGCATCCACACCTGGGCGTGGGGGGTTTGGGGTATACACCCCCAGAAACCAAAATACCCCCCCCAGAAATCAAAATACCCCCCAAAATTCAATTTTTGAAAAAATTTTTTCGTTTTTTTCGCAATTTTTTGATGCCAATGGATAGTGCTTGATGAGAAACGTCGAAAAATGGTGTTTTTATTGCCCTACCACCATTTTTAAGGCCATTTTTTCACTTTCAAAAAATCTTGCACCCCCCCAGAATTTTTTTGCTGCCCACGTATGGATGCATCGATGTTTGCTATTTCATTCAATTGGCTTAGAAAGACTGACTCGATATCATTTCCCATAGCTACTGCATAGCTAACGTGCTGCTTTTTCAATCATTTTTATGGTTAAATATTTATTCTAATGTGTTAACCGCAGACTTCGATTTTTTGCGTTGCTTAAAGAAAGTGTGATTTTTAGCAGATTTTGCGACTTTAGGTAGATTCTCCCTAGTCCCCTCCTTTTAGATCCTTAATAATCCACAATTCCAAGTATATTCATCTTTTTTGTTCCATCGGAGCATTTTTCTTTGCTATATAATATCAATGAGTTCTTAAAAAATGAATGTATATAGTACCTCTGAGGTATCACCGATGAACTTTAGCCATTCTTAATGATGCCACTGCGGATGGCTGTTCCTGCGCATTTGTCTATATCATCTCAAGAACATGTGGATAGCTATAGTCTGTTCCATTCCAAACGGCCCATTTTTGGTTTACGGCTTATTACTGTAGCAGAATATTTTACGAGTTATGATGTTGCGGCAGTCTGTTAGATGCGCCACTTATGTATTAAACCACGCGCATTAAACATCAATAAGAATACTTTAAAGCAACCAGCTGTTACGAGAGCATAGTTGGAGAAGCAGTTTATGCAGTGAAAATCTATTACAGTAATAAGACTATAGCAAAAAATGGGTCGTTTGGAATGGAACAGACTACAGCAAAAAATGAATTTTTAACGTTTTTTTATATTCACTATTCGCTTAGACTATGAAATTGGTAATTTTTGAAAAAATTGCATTTTAAACATATAAAACATTTATTCAAGGTGAGCGAGGCAATTTTTAAAATTTGACAAAGTCTTTTATGCTTAAATAATGCATATTTATAAGAGACTATAAACTTCAAAAATTATTGTTTAATTTTTAGTTCGTTTTATTTTACTTTGAAGTTTTCTTAAAGATTCAAAGAACCTGCAAAAGTGATTTAAACTAACGCGGTTGTGATATTCTACAATATATCGAGTTTTGCTGATGGAACATTTGACATAGCTGCATTACTGCATCATAATTTTAAACCACTTTTGTAGCCTGATCCGTGCCGATAAAATTCAAGAGGAAACCGCAAAGTTGAGTGAAACAGAGTAAAATTAAACACGTTTCACGATCTACATTAGAAGTTATAGCCTGCTTGTGTCAATTTCCGAATGACTTGTCATTGTTTTTTGACATAAATTTGTTCTTTCGCTCATTTTGTTCGCATTTATCTACATACAGAGCAAATTTTCGAAATATTTAGACATTTTTATAGTCCGTTTCATTCAACTTTGAGGTTTTTGAAAAAATTTTAAGTAATTACAAAAGCGTTTCAAACTAATATAGTGAATATGATACTCTACAGTATGTCGAGTCACATGAATATGTATATCAGCGCTAAGCCGCATTACTGTATCAAAAGTTTAAACCGCTTTTGTAGCCCGATCCTTGATAGAAAATTCAAAAGAAAACCGCAAAGTTAAATGAAACAGAATAAAGCTATTGTGCTCTGTCTTTCCGAACAGGATTCCCGACCGTGCAGCTTACCCGACAATTGAAAGTTCAGAGCACTTCTTCTTTCCCAACTTTCTGTTTTAAAATTCTTGAAACTTTTTTACAGTAAGGTGATTCGAAAGCAGTAAAAATTCATCCAATCGGCATAAGGCCTTCCATCTGGTTGGCTATCGTCTATTGCACGTTATCTGGCTCTCAAACCTGCCATTTTGATAATCTGGGTCAGTTTGGTTCTTAGGAGCTGTAAGAGCTTAAAATTTTCATTTTCTTCATTTTTTGCCTCCATTCTGCAGCCTTGTTAACAGAAAATTTCACATTTTTCTGTTCTGGGATCTAATAGACCCCTGAAACTCCAAGTGCATGCCTAGTTGGGAGGGAAATACTCTGGCGCACGTTTTATTCTTGTCCCGGTCTTATGTAGTCGAAAAAGCTGAACAGTTAGAAAAGCTATGTACATTGCTGTATGAATTTAGGTAGGCGCCCTTAAATCATTAGTCGAGGAGATTGTGCCCCATCTGTTCGAATGTCCCATCTCTTCGAACGTCCTATCTCTTCGAACGTCCCAACTATGTGGGCAGCAAGAAAATTCTGGGGGCGCAAGATTTCTTCGAAGGTCAAAAAATGGCCTTAAAAATGGTGGTATGGCGATAAAAACACCATTCTTCGACGTTTCTCATCAAGCACTATCTATTGGCATCAAAAAATTGCGGAAAAACGAAAAATTTTCAAAAATCGGATTCTGGAGGTATTTTGGTTTCCGGGGGTGCATACCCCCTAAACCTCCCAACGCCCAGGTGTGGTCCCAACTCTCTCCGAATGTCCCATCTCATCGAATGTCCCATTTCTTCGAAATTCCCATCTGTTCGAATATCCCATCTCTTCGAACGTCCCACCTTTTCGAATGTCCCATTTCATTGCATGTCCCATCCCATCGAATGTCGCACTTTTTCGCAAATCCTAATTCATCTCTTAGCGATTCATGTTGCCTGTTTTGTGTGTTCCGCTTTTTTGTCTTATTTTTCAGTGTGATATTTATATGTTTTTGAGATTCAAAGTTCAATGGGCATTAGCAGACCTTGATTATATTTTTTTGTAAATTTTCTACTGAGAAATTAGTTTTGTTTCTGAATAACATGGTTGCCGTGGCAGAAATATGTGTGTCATGAAGATATTAATGTTTCAAATGCAATCACAGTCTTTCTCACATTTCAAAAGGTTTGTGAACATGCTGTCATAGGAAAAATTAACGGAGTTCTAATGCCATTTAAGAAAAAGTGTATTACTGCTCAAAATTAAATCAGTTGTTTGGGTGTGCATGATGCGGCTCCTGAATTGTATAACATTTGAAAATCTTAAATTATGAAAACTAAGGCATGACAAACCAAATGAACCACAATTTAATCACGAAAAGTCAATCCAATCAGATAGATATCTTTGAATGTCAATTGTAGATATCTTTGAATTTCAATCAACAGAATATCGAAAACGTTCGTAGAGTTTGTACATTCGAAGAGGTGGGTGGGACGTTTGAAAAAAGCTTCATTCTGAGCGAGTCAGCAGCCACTCGGGCATTTCAAACCCCTCAACCTACCAAAAATTCATGCATGTGCGGTGCGAGGCATACTTAATTAGTCATGGATGATTGTGACCACCGTATGTCCATTTGTCATTCCTATTAATTCGGTTCATGTATATGTATGTACTAGCAAAGAAAAATGCTCCGATGGAACAAAAAAGATGAATATACTTGGAATTGTGGATTATTATGGATGTAAAAGGAGGGGACTAGGAAAAAGCTACCTAAAGTCACAAAATCTGCTAAAAATCAGACTTTCTCTAAGCAAACGCAAAAATCGAAGTATATTCTGCGACCAACAGATTAAAATAAATATTTAACCATAAGAATGATTGAAAAAGCAGCACGTTAGCTATGCAGTAGCTATGGGAAATGATATTGAGTAAACTAACAGTCTTTCTAAGCCAATTGAATGGAATAGCAAACATCGATGCATCTAAGACAATTGAAGAAATTGTTGGTTTAAAACAGTAGGAAACGCGTAAGTTGACTTGAAACAGACTAAATGTAGGTACAGTAGCATGCCCGTAACGATTGTGTGCACTTATCACTCGGCCCCTGCTTTGCTTGCTATAATGCTCATAACAAAATAAAACAACGTTAAATACAATACCACTTAGTTTTATATCAATCAGCAGGGCCGTGCTTAGAGGTTTAGCGGCCCTGGGCGAAACTTATTTCGGCGGCCCCCATAATTTTTAAAACTGGTATTATAGGCATCATTATTATCACTTATGTATATCCTTTACATATGTACCTATATGATCGCAGTTTGCATCTTACTGTAAATTTACTAACAAAATATTGTGCTACATTATTTTTAGTAGGTATCGTATGTTTTTCTCAAATAATTTACCTATTTCGTGAATGATGACGTGCTTTATTACAAAATAACTTGTCTAGCTTTCTGAGCGGCAAACTGGTCAATCAATTGCAAAAATCTAACGAAGATGATAAATCCTTTTCCATTGAAATAATCGCTAGTGCACTTAGACAAAAATCAATCATAGTTGAGCGCAAATTTGTCTTTATTAATTTCAGTTCCGAGAAGGAACGTTCTGCTGAGGCCACAGCAATAGCTATTGTAAGTAAAATTCTGAAATCAATTATTAGGTTCGGGAGAACATCCTGGAATTCATTTGATAGATATTTAAGAGTAGCTAGTGGCGAAGTTAATTCATTTGGACTTGATCGAGCAAGAACTTTTAGCTCAGAGTACATGTCTGGTCCATGTGCATGACTTGAGCGATTCATCATCTTCCCATGTTTTAAAGCTGGTATTCGTGGGTAGTGCTCAATGAGAAACCTTGAAAACGGTATTTCTTAGCCATACCATCATTTTTAAGACCATTTTTCGACCTCTAAAAAACCGTGCACCTACCCTCCCGGGATTTTGTTGCTGCCCACATATGCTGCGGGGGTCTTAGGTGGCGCGGTCAAGCGTTCCCTGCGGGGTCCGGGACAGAGTCCCTACAAATTTTGTAAAAAAGCATTTTAATGTCAAATAATAACGTTAAAATTTTCGCAAAAACGGCCGAATTTCGGTCCTGAATGGAGCCCAAAAACAATCAAAATTGATGAACTCTTACATCTCACAAAACTTCTGAGCTGAAATGCGTTTTTCGACCTCTGCTAATTACATAGCGCAGCAACGGGTTGCTGCCAATAAGATATAGAAAAATGTATAAATTAAAGTTTTTGTTCTTACCCTTTTCAGGCCCATTTAAGGCCTTCTTATTAAGAAGATGCAGCTCAGAAAACAGGAAATGCACAAAAACATAAGAAAATTTGGCCATTTCTTTCATTTAAAATAGGATTGTAAGGAATAGACAAACTGGTACACACTCATTTTCGCACTTTTAGTTTTATGCTCAACAAGCATGCGCACTTTCATTCAATGAACAAATAGTGCATTAAATTACTAGTGATGTGAAGTGCTAGATTATTCCAGCTGATTAAAGCTTTTAAATTCATTTGATCTATGGCTCGGTGCAAAGCGCCGGAAAATTTTGACATTTTAGCCTTTTCGAACTCAATTTTCTGGACACACATTATTGCAACAGAAAAATCAACAATATGTCTGAAAAATGAGAACAAGTATAGCTCAGTCAGCGTTCTCTTAAAAATGCAAGTAAAGATTTTTAACTGACTGTGTTTGCATTAGAACGTCGAGAAATCGATCCTTTTGAACGTATGTATCGAATTATTGTAAGAGGGCCGCCAAAAAATGAATTCTATACGGCATGCACTACAACTTTTTTAGCGGCCCATAATTTTAGCGGCCCTGTGCGGCCGCACAGTTCGCACCCCCTAGGCACGGCTATGTCAATCAGGATACGAAGCTAGTCAGCGTTGCTACTTGCCAGCACACCTGGGCGTGGGGGTTTGGGGGTATGCACCCCCCAGAAACCAAAATACCCCCCCCCAGAAATCGAAATACCCCCCTCCCCCAGAATTCAATTTTTGAAAATTTTTTTCGTCTTTTTCGCAATTTTTTGATGCTAATGGATAGTGCTTGATGAGAAACGTCGAAAAATGGTGTTTTTATCGCCATACCACCATTTTTAAGGCCATTTTTTGACCTTCAAAAAAATCTTGCACTCCTCAGAATTTTCTTGCTGCCCACGTATGCTTGCCAGCAATTAAAAAAGTAAACATTATAGATTTCGTTTATACACTCTTATCTGAAACTTTGAAAATTATTTAAAAACGACACTTTTTTAGAAGCCGCAGAATAAACTCCGATTTTTTTGCGTTGCTTAGATAAAGTGTGATTTTTAGCAGATTTTGCGATTTTAGGTAGCTTTTTCCTAGTCCCCTCCTTTTACGTCCTTAATAATCCACAATTCAAAGTATGTATATTCATCTTTTTTGTTCCATCGGAGCATTTTTTTTTGCTAGTACCCTACTTTTTAGTTAGCATGATTTGAGTACATCAGTAGTAATGGCCGGCAGTCTGGGGCGCAACGCTGTAGGATAGGCTGTGTTATAACATAGGCGATGACGTAAAAATCTGCTCCCTGAGGTAGGCTGAGGGAGCAACGTTGAAGTATAGACGCAGGCAGCCAGGCACGTATGCGCGTGTGTTGAATAAAGCGAGTGTATAGCGCGAGTGAAGTGGGCGTTGACTAATGATTGAAAAAAAAGGGGTTCAAGTCCGCCAGCGCACAATTTCCTTTTTTGTCTATAAATATGAGAAGTTTTGCTCAAAATTCATTCCTAAAAGATGGCGTCACCAGGAGAGCTCACGTTTCACCATTTTATTCTGAAACTGACTGAAAAGGCCAGCAAGCGCTTTATAACGAATCGAGATGTACAGAGCATGGGTTCCTTTTTCTGGCGACTGATAGATGACGAATATAAAAAGGAGAGGAGATCCGAAGACAAACGAGAAGCATTCTGGCAGTTCGCACAGGATGTTAAACACTGTGTACTCGAAAAAGATTTGGACGAATTATTTGGTTTATGGCATCATTTCAATTCAAATGGTCGAAACCTGTTTGAAAATTTTTATGATAATTGTATTTGTCATCATGTAAATTGTTTGTTGTAATAAAAAACCAGTGCTATTAAGTTATAAATAACAATTTTTTGTATAACTTTTAAAGATAAAAAATGAATAAAATATTAAAAAAGCTTTATTATGATAGTAAGACTGGGTATACTGGTGCAAACCAGCTGTATCTCAGAGCCAAAAAGAAATTTCCTAAATCAAAAATAAAAGAATGGTTAGAAAAACAACCAACGTATTCTTTACACAAGCCAACCAAAAAACGCTATTCGCGGAATAGAGTGCTTGTAAGTAGCATTGACGAACAATGGCAAGCAGATCTTGCCGACTTGCAATCGCTCAGCGAGTTCAACGACGGGTTTAAGTATTTGTTGAACTGTATAGACCTGTTTTCAAAGTTTGCCTGGTCGGTACCATTGAAAACGAAAAGTTCAAAAGATGTTCTCGAAGCTTTCAAGCAAATTTTTCTCAGTCGAAAACCATACAAATTGCAAACGGATGCGGGAAAAGAATTTATCAATAAAGAAGTACAGAAATTTCTAAAATCTGAATTTATCGATTTTTTTGTAACAAAAAGCGAATTAAAAGCATCTGTGGTTGAGCGATTCAACCGTACGTTGAAGGAAAAAATGTGGAGATATTTCACAAAAAATAACACGTACCGGTACATAGATATTCTACCCGATTTGCTTTACAACTATAATCATTCGTTTCATAGGACCATAGGTACATTTCCGGCGAATGTAACTCGAGAGAATGAGCGAGAAATTTTAAACAAAGCATTTAGAATCGCTAAAAAGAACCCTATATTTAAATTTAACATAGGCGATAAAGTACGCATAAGTAAAGTGAAGCGAACATTCGAAAAGGGGTATTGGCCCAACTGGACGGAGGAATTTTTCATTATTGCGGAAAGGCTCGCTCGAACACCCCCCGTTTATGTGTTGGAAGATCAGAAGGGCGAAAAGCTTGAGGGCATTTTTTACGAACCAGAATTGCAAAAAATTGACGAGTCATCGGACGATTTATACGTTGTTGAACAAATTTTGAAAACTCGAAAGCGGGGTAATAAAACGGATTACTTGGTCAGATGGAGGGGTTATCCCTCAAAATTTGACTCTTGGGTTTCTAATTTAGTCAAGCTGTGAAGGCAGCTGAGTGATCAGATCATAATGGTCATTTTTTACAAATAATCTGATGACTTTTCTAGCTGGGAGTCCTTCAAACAGTAACGTGTTACCTGAATATACTTTTATCTGATATTCAGGCTCTAAAACCTGTTGAAGTTTCCTCACAGATTCTAGCCCATTAATAGTGTTTAAGCCAGCCTTATGCATTAATTGTTCTGCTAAGCGTTTCTGTTTCGTGCAACGGCTTTTATCGCCCTTTCTTATAGCTTCCCAGTCTACACTGTTGTCAGCTTTTGCTATCCCTGTTATAATAGCACGAGCTAATGACAATTTATCATTTGATGTTATTTTAATAAATTTACCACCATTTTTGCAGAACTGCTCTACACTCGTAGTGCTGCCTGTCCCTGTTTGTCTACCTGCAATTACAACAGAAATGGACATGTCTTCATCAAAACAAAATTCCTTATTTGACTGAACGACCCTCTCAATTACACTTAAAATTTTATCTCCATTAACATGCTGGCGTTCTGTAAAAGGAATTATTACAGGTGTGCTTAAACTAGGATGTCTAATATCAAATCCAACCATGCTATCATGTGGATATTTGTATAACATTTTCTGTGTTGCATCCTCAAAGATCGCATTGAGAACACTGAAATTTTCAACTACTTTTTGGAACTTTAATAGAAATACACTAGATTCACAGTTAAACCTTCGAACATGCCTACTTGACAGTTCGCCTATAGTGTAGTAATCATCAATATCCATTTTTCAAAGCATCTAGTTGATCACCATATTTATAGACAATATTTTTGTCACATTGTGGAAATTTTGTCAATTTGTGAAAAGTTTTTGTCAGGGTGTGAAAATTTTTTGTCAAATTGTGAAAATTTTTTTGTCAAGTTGTGAAAATTTTTTGTCACGTTGTGGAAATTTTTTGTCAAATTGTGAAAATTTTTTGTCAAGTTGTGAAAATTTTTTGTCACGTTGTGAAAATTTTTTGTCAAGTTGTGAAAATTTTTTGTCACGTTGTGAAAATTTTTTACGTGCTTAAGCATAGTACTTTTGTCAAGTTGTGAAAATTTTTTGTCACGTTGTGAAATTTTTTTGTCATGCTGTGAAAATTTTTTTGTCAAGTTGTGGAAATTTTTGTCAAGTTGTGAAAATTTTTTGTCACGTTGTGAAAATTTTTTGTCAAGTTGCAAAAAATTTTTGTCAAGTTGTGAAAATTTTTTGTCACGTTGTGAAATTTTTTGTTAAAGTGTGATAGGTCATCTTATATGTAATAAATATAAGACTCTTGCAAGTATCATTATTTGAGAAATGGCATCTACCATTGAGACGATTATTTCTATTCCAGAGCACTTCTCCATTGACAATATTAAAATCAAAGTTACTAGCCGCTTTTTGTATATTGAAGCGAGTCGAACAGAAGGAGCCAAGGGTTTGAATCTTACAAAATACTTCTTCAAAATCCGTAAGAAGCTACAGCAAAATACGGACATTGTAAATCTCAAAGCGTATTTCAGCAAGAAAATGGTCCGAATTAGCACTTCTTCAAAAAGAGACTGTGAAATCGAACTAGTTATTGATAAACGGTTAGCTCAAAGCAAGCCAAAACCGCTTCCTACTGTCAAACGAATTCAAGAGGCAGCAAGAAACGTTGAGAACTTTATCAAGAAACTTCAAATGATGGAAATGAGAATTCCCTATCAATGATATTATAATCGACATTTATCAAGCATAGTCGAAATTAATTTGTATGCTATATGCAGCTCATACTCGTGTTTTGCTCCTGTGAGAATAAGTTTTCCGCTTGTAAATAATAAACATGTTACATTCCTTACTTTATATATCAACCCATGAAACAATTCTACCTCGTACATGCACTTTCTTTCTACAAGCTCATAAAATTTGCAAAGATTAATTTGATAACCTATATTGGCAGATCCTACAAACAGTTGAGGCTGCACCCTTAAAGCATCGGTTTTTAAATTTATAGCTTCAATACCTGTCCTTATTGCAGCTTCACCATTTTTTATTGTTTTAGCTCCTACACACACAATTTTACCAGACTTAAAAATCAGTAGTGTTGCCTGAGGTAGTCGTAGTACAATGCCTGGAAATTTCTTGGGGCTGTACTGTGTAATATTTGATAATCTTGAGTGAATTTCCTCCAAATCGATAGAGCTCGGCAGAGCTGTTGTTAGAACAATATTCTGTATTGTAAGCATTTTCTATAAATAGTTTACAACAACGTATCTGTGCATATTTATAATCGTAAAAATGATTTTTCAACACCCTTTTACATGTATTCTTTCTGGACCTACAAAGTCTGGCAAAACGACATTTGTCAGACGTTTGATTGAAAATAGAGAACGTTTGATTGATACAAAAATGAATAAGATATGGTGGTGCTTTGCGGAAAATCAGCACCTTTACAGCAAAATCAAGAATGTTTCATTCATAGAAGGGCTTCCTGATTTTAGTCATTTAAAAGAGTTTAGCCCTACCCCGCAACTTCTGATACTCGATGATCTGATGCAGGAGAGCAAGGGTAATTCGCAAATCATACAAATGTTTACTAGAAGCTGTCATCACTGGAATATAAGCATTATTCACATAGTCCAAAACTTGTTCTTTGAGGGGCTTAGAACTTCACGTATAAATTCTGATTACATAGTTTTATTTAAAAATCCTGCAGATCAGCTGCAAGCTCAAGTTTTGTCCCGTCAGCTTTATCCTACTAATCCTAAATACTTTCTAGAAGCATATTCTGATGCTACTTCTAAACCCCACGGTTATATTTTGATTGATCTCACGCAAAATGCAAAGGATACACTTCGATTGAAAACTGATATATTTAATAGAAACCCCACTGTTTATATACAAAAAGCTATAAATACCCATACTCACAATGAGTGATACCAACAAAAATGGCTCCTGAACGATTAAAACGAAATATCGCTTGTTTACATCTTTTGTGTAATGCAAGAAAAAATCAGAGAGATGCGCTTATAAATACTGCAAGCAGAGACCAAATTCTTTGTCTTTGTGACTGTGCACAGAATTTTTTAAACGGCAATATTCCTATTTCTGAAAAAGATATTAGAAAACTGCGAAGATATAAAAATCAAATTAGGTTTTTGACAGACAATAAGCAGGCAAGAATAAGAGACAAGAAGGATATTCTCATACAAAACGGTGGTTTCTTACCTCTTTTACTCACTCCTATACTGTCTATTGTAGGTAGTCTAATAGCAGACGCAATTACAGGCAAGAAATAATGAAATACACAGAAAAAATGATTTTATTACCAGCTGATATAGCTGAATCCTCTAAACCTGTTGATGCTTTATTGAATTCATTAGATATTGAAATGCAGAAAATATTAAATAATAACAGTATTTCCCCTGAAATAAAGCTTGCAAAGTATAATCAGGTGCTTGCTAGGCATCAGAGATTGCAGGAAAAGAAGCACCAACCTTACAAAATTGACATTATTGAAGAAAGCTCATCTGATGATGAAATACTAGCAGGAATACCACAAGCACAACATCAAGCAGCTAAAACACTTTTACACTATATTCAAACTAGCCCATATATTAAAATAGAACAAAATGGCGAGCTGGTTATTAATGGTCGGAAAATTTATGGCTCAAATATTGTAGATTTAGTACATGATTTGGCTCGAGGGCGAAAAACTATTGGTAAACTTCCTGGTACAAAAGAGCTAATGAAAGCACTTAATCAAACAAATATTCCAATTGAAAGTATTGGCAATAAAGCTGGAAAAGAAATCTTTGTAGATGCACGGAGCAATGCTAATTTTGATTGGGATGAAAGTCTATAAATACTATGTTAAAGACCTTTTTTATTAATAATCAATAAAAATGCATGTACAATTTACTCCTGACGATTTAAGTATTTGGCTAGAGTACTATGGGGGGCAGGCGGCCCAAACGGGTTATGGGTTGGAGGGATTTAGAGGGATTCCCTACCAGCGAGGTGTTGGCCTAGGAAGTTTTTTCAAGTCTCTTTTTAGAATGGCAGTCCCTGTTTTAAGATCTATAGGTAAAAGCGTTGGTAAACATGCCCTAGTGGCAGGATCAAATATTGCTTCAGATGTTGCCCAAGGAAAACCGCTTTTCAAGGCAACTAAGGAGCATTCAAAACACGAAGCAGCACAGCTTTTTGAAAAAGCCTCTAGAGCCCTTCAACAGCAGGGGAGGGTCTTGGGACCCGACCAAAGTCTATAAATACTCCGACAAATGACGTTTTTTCTAAATTCATCAATCACGATGGCACTAATAGATACAAAATCACTACCAAGCACAAAAAGTGAACTAGATTTGTTCACAGTCCCCCCAACACAGGTAGCTATAAAAAGGGGGTTTTGGGATGAAATTCAACCCATGCATCCAATAACTAATGATGGACCCTACGAGTTTAGAATACCGCCTGATCCGCATTACTTACAATTAAGCAAAAATTACATTTATATGATGTTGAAAATTAAAAAACCGGCAATTGCAGCAGGAGCTGTTGTACCAGATTATGCACCAATCAATCTTATTGGAAAGACATTCTTTAAGCAAGTAAAATGCTTTCTTGGCGGGCAGCTTGTTTTTGATAGTTCAGACAAATACGCATATAGATCATATTTTGAAACAGAGCTAAATTACGGATATGATGCAAAAAATTCACATCTCCAATCGGCTCTTTATTTCCATGAAGGGGGTCCCAATGTTGACAGTAAAGATCATGAAGCCTTCAAGAAGCGCGCAGCAATGTTTAAGGATGAAAATATTGTAGAGGTATCAGCACCATTACATATTGACATGTTTTTACAAGACAGATATCTGCTCAATTTCACAGACTTCCGCCTAGAACTACACAGAAACAGTAATGCATTTATTTTGCAGTGTTTTGAAGATATTAACATTGACCTACAGATTGTTCAGATGAAATTCTTTATTAGGAAAGTAGAAGTCTTAGACAGCATCAATTTGGCTCTAGAACAAACAATGTTGCAATATACAGCAAAATACCCAATTAGACGAGTAGCGATGACCAACTTACATGTTGGGAATCCTGCAAGAGAAACACCTAATTTTACATTATTTAATGGGCAATTACCTAGACGCATGGTTTTTGCATGTGTTGATGGAAGCGCATACAGAGGCAGCCTTTCAAAATCACCATTCAATTTCAAACCATTCAGCATTCATGAGGTGAGAGTAACATGCGGAGGTCATACTTTTCCTGCACATCCACTGGATATTTCATTCAAGCAGGATAGATACCTACAGGCTTTTAATCAGATGTTTGAGGCACTAGATATTGGGCGCGAAGGAAACTTTATCAGCAGAGAAGAGTTTAAAACCAGTCATTGTTTCTTTGTTTTTGACTTAACGCCTGATGAGGATGATGGCGGACACTGGGACTTAATAAGAGAAGGAACCACTAGTGTACACATAAAGTTTAGTGAAAAATTACCTGATTCAGGAGTTGAAATCATTATATACGCAGAATTCGATAATTTAATAATGATTGATAAAAATAGGAACACATTTCATGATTACAACGCCTAAACATGAACACCATTGAAATATTTAAAATTCTTAAAGTCAATATAAAAAATGATACATTTTTGGGAGTTTTCCCACTAGATCTTTTACCGCCAATAAAAAATTACCCTGCAGCTATTGTAGTAAATTTAGACTCTAGCCATGAACCTGGCTCACACTGGGTTGCATTATATTTCGACAATATGAGACATTGCGAATATTTTGACAGTTATGGGCGAAAGCCCCCTAAGCATGTCAGATACTATATTAGTGAAAATGCATATGCTTATACATACAATAATATGCAGGTACAGGGATTTTTCTCAACAACATGCGGGCATATGTGTATTTACTTTCTATTTTGGCGCTGTCAAGGCGTTTCTTTCAAAAATATTATATTATCTATGCAGAATGAAAAAATTTATAAATACTTTGATCAATTTAAGTTATAAACATGGATTCTAAACAATTCTACCTCATACTACCGAGTAATTCCGACTTATCCAACACTGCCTCCAGCTTTATAACTAGGCTGCCCAGGCAAATTACGCTAAATGGTGAATGGGAAGTTGGACTGGCTGAAATCATTTATGCCAATACGTGGCACAATGTGAATAGCAGACAAAATATGCTACAATTTTTCGATATTAAAAATAAGCTGAGAGTTAAGATGCTCATTCCCCCAGCCAGGTATCAGTACATTTCCGATCTTGTAGATACAATAAACAATGCTATAAAAACAGCAGGTTTGAAAGAAAACTATGACTATACTCCACACATAAGCTTTAAACTATGATGAGAATAGGAAATTTTGTAATCTTACGCTAAATACAGAGCATGTTCAGAACATAAAGCTATCAAAACATTTGACTTATATGCTAGGTTTTTTAGAAAGACAGCTTATTACTTTCAATCGCATACATAAGAATAACAATGTATCTATAACTGCCCAACATTCTCCCGATATGCTAGGTGGAATGCATAATTTTTTCATATATTGTGACATAGTCGCACCTCAAATTGTAGGTAACGTGTTTGCACCTTTATTGCAGGTTGTTAACATTGAAGGAAATTATACAGATATTGTAAATCACTCATATATTAGCCCTCATTATATCCCGGTTCTAAAAAAAGAGTTCAATACCATCGAAATTAATGTTAAAAGCGATCAAGATGAACTTGTTCCATTTGAGTTTGGAAAAACTATTATAAAACTACATTTCAGGCGCCTATAAATACTACTAAAACACATATATTCTCATAATTAAAAATGATTCTACTAGTTTATTGTTTATTACACACAATAAGTGCAGAGGACTGTATATACCAAAACCAGTCCAAAGCATTCTGTGAAGGACTAAAAACGTTTGAAAATGTCTCAAGAAACGTGCGATCAGTTTTTCTCAAAGATAGTTGCGATTTTCGAGTATCTAATTGGAAAAATTTAACGCAAGAGTTTCCAAATTTAGAATTGATAAAGTTTAACCCTTTTTGTAAAAACTGTTTAAAAATTGACGAAAATTTCAATGGCATGAAAGTAGAAGGGAGGTGCCTGGAAAATGAAGTAAAATGTAGGCACAAAGAAGATTTGAGTAATTTATCTAATGAGATTTTAAGCTGTTTGGCTCTATTAGTAACGCTAACAATTTTATATGCTGTACGGTTTATAAAAAAGGAAATTGTGCGCTGGCGGACTTGAACCCCTTTTATTCAATCATTAGTCAACGCCCACTTCACTCGCGCCATACACTCGCTTTATTCAACACACGCGCATACGTGCCTGGCTGCCTGCGCCTATACTTCAACGTTGCTCCCTCAGCCTGACCTCAGGGAGCAGATTTTTACGTCATCGCCTATGTTATAACATAGCCTATCCTACAGCGTTGCGCCCCAGGCTGCCGGCCATTACTACTTACATCAGTCAGTAAACACATACAGTAAGAGACCACAATAATGACAGCAGTCCAAGAACGCGGAAAACAATATTGTTCTTAACATTAGCATTATCCGTTTTAAACAAGACAACTTTACATTATTTAAACAGATCAAAGTTTTTCAGCATAAACTTTACGCAAATATCAAGTGTAAGGAAGACTAACGCTCAGATTTGGAAGTAAAATAAATTTGTAGTATAAACAACATCTAACAACAAATGAATAGTGCAAGCTTTACACAACTACTAGGTGTAGAGAAAACTAACAGTCAGATTCCCAATTCTGACTTTACGCAAAACATTTTGAAAAAAATTAAGCTTTTGCAAGGCTCTAGAACTAAAGTTAATATGCAGTGTAAACTTTATATAACCACAGAATGTAAAGAAGATTTTGGTCGAATTTGAAATTTTAATATTACCCTGATATTACGATTAAGATTTATGAAAAAATTGAGTCTCCACAATAACCCGAGAACAAATAAACATCAGTTGTAAATTACTTTACACCACTGTTGAGTGTAAGCAAACGCGCTCAACTGGCGTCTCACATTTGATTCCTAATAAATTTTTAGACTTTAGAAAAAATCAAGCTTCTGCAAGGCTCTAGAACTAAAGTTAATATGCAGTGTAAACTTTACACAACCACAGGGTGTAAAGAAAATTTCAGTCGGATTCGTAATTCATATATTGCTCTGATATTACGATCGACATTTATGAAAAAATTAAGTCTTCACAATGGCCCGAGGACAAATAAATATCAGATGCAAACCACTTTACACCACTGTGGAGTGTAAACAAAGTGGCGTATCACATTTGGTTTCTGGTTCATTTTTAGACTTGAGATTATGTCCAGACTCATAACCCAGAACTTGGCAGAAAAGAACAAGACAGAAACACGTTTAACTCCTCTATTTTTTGACTTTACAGCTCCCGAAAAAGCTAAATATTGATATAAACAAACGCGATTCGCTGTGACGCGTACCCCTTAGAAAGTACTTTATTTTTCTCCTATTCGACCTCGCCCGACTTCTTAACAGAGAATGTGGCGAACACAAAAATAGACAAACACGAATTTTCCACTGTCCACTACATTGTACACTTTAAAAATCTGAACCTAACGCCCCATTGAGTGTAAATAAATTCGGTTCAGGCCAGTTTGTAGCCCTTTGATTGTAGTACGTTTGTATGTGCCAAACTTATGTTCCGCAAAATATTTGATATGATCTACCAATCAAAATACGAAAAAACCTATTTTTTCGCCTATTTTACACCACAGATTTCGAATTTTACACCCCCATAAACAACTCAATATCACGTTTTTTGAACGCGGCTTACTTCGACGTGTAGCCCTTAGAAGTTACTTTATTTCTATTTCATTCAATTCATCCCAAATCATAACTGAAAAAGTTGGCAGAGAAATCTTGGACAAAATCTGTTTTTTTACTCATCCACTAGAGTGTAAAGTTTAAACCCCTGGTACTAACTGTGTATTGATTGTAGAAAAGTTTGCTGGTAAGCACAAGATAGCCCTTGATCCTTAGTACATTTCTGTCAGAAAAAATTCCTTAAAATTCATAATAGGAGTTGTTGGCAGACAAAAACAAGTTGAAAACTCGACCAAAATGTGTCTTTTCACCCCCAGATTTTCGCACTCTTTACACTACACATTCGAGAACTAAGGCTAAATTCAAAAGACAAAAAATGTAACATCTGCAGAATTCCTTCTTCTACAAATCTATGCCATTTAATCGTTTGAAGAGTCAATACTGACTTGTCCACAAGCCCGGTAAAAAAACCCCTAAAATTCGCTATATGTTATAACGTTACGCCAAAACTTTACACCTTCTTTACACAATCAGTTTGGAGTGTAAAGAAAAACAAAAAAGACATGCAGCGAATTTTTTTATTATCTTTCTTTAAAAAAAATTGCACCTCCCAGATGTGTCCCGTTATAGCTGTAGGGGGTGCACAGGTGTTAGGAGGGTCCCAAGTATATTGCAGGTACGCGCTAACGCGCTACCTATGATTAAATACTGACCCTGAAATAAAATAGGAAACATAAATTTGGAGTTTTTCAAAACGATAAATGAAGAAGCCAGCGGATTGCTTAACCTAAATAGAATGAATAAGTCAAATGAAGTGCATGGTTTTGCCAAAAGAATTAAAAAATGAAAAAAGTCATTATTCCGAAGATTTGAACGCATTATCCTTTTTTAAAATCCACATGCGAGAGAACGGATACGTCAGCCACTTGCACGAACTCAATATATCGGCGGATTTTAATACTTAGTCACTAATGATTTGGCTGTATTGTGGACAATAGATAAAAATCTGAAATCAGTTCCCTACTTTCGAACAACATCCTATACTTATTACGCTGCAGGCTTTTCAACATGGTGACATATAGGAACATGTGATTAGGTGCCTGTCTATCAACACAATGCTTGTTAACTGAGTCTCGCAGCGAAGATTTTAACTTGATTATACTATTTTGAAAAATATTCATCATTGTACTGAAGTTTAAGAATAGTGCATTTATGATAATAAAAACAATTATTTATTAAAGACGAGTCAAACACCTCTGAAATAAGAAAAATCTGATCAAACAATATGCAATACGGAGTTATCTATCGGTATTATAAAATAGATGTATAATTCAAAGTTCACCTCTTCATACCTCAACAAAAACTGGCTGTAGAAAAGTTTAAAGGTCAGATTCATTATTCTGACCTAACGGAGAAACATTTTTTTAAATTTATCAACCACGACGCTCTCGGCGGAAAAAATTTATTCAGTGTAAAGTTTACACCTGCACTAATAACGCAATATTTATTGTAAAGAAACAAAATAAATTTTGACGAGTAGCGCTTAGGACGAGGCACATTTTAAAGATAATTACCACCGTTCTGTCTACTAAGCGGAGAATATGGCAGGAAAAAAACATTTTTTGTCCCAGACTCTTTACAATAAACCGCCTCTAAATTTGAAAATATTACTTTTTCGAAAAAATAAAAAAACACACCCCTAGATTTTATAACTGTCTACCTTTTGAAACCAATCAGACTGCATAGAATGTAAAACTGAGTTAGATATGCTTCTGCACATGAAAACGGTAAAAACACCGTCTGTTTTACACTCCTGTGCAACAACTAATGAGTGTAAAGAAATCTTAAGACCAGATTCGTAACCTACTAATCAGAAAAAACATTTTTTTCAAAAATTGACCCTCCGCCAATCATTTGAAGTTTTGGTGTAAACTTTACACACTCATGACCATACGTGGGCAGCAAGAAAATTCTGGGGGGGAGTGCAAGATTTTTTTGAAGGTCGAAAAATGGCCCTTAAAAATGGTGGTATGGCGATAAAAACACAATTTTTCGACGTTTCTCATCAAGCACTATCCATTGGCATCAAAAAATTGCGAAAAAAACGAAAAAAATTTTCAAAAATTGAATTCTGGGGGGGTATTTTGATTTCTGGGGGGGGAATTTTGGTTTCTGGGGGTGCATACCCCCCAAACCCCCCCCACGCCCAGGTGTGCTCATGACTAGTCCGGTATTGAGTGTAAACAAGAAAAAAATGGGGTTCCTAAGTTTTTTTATTATCTATTTTTAAAAAAAACCGCACCTCCCAGATGTGTGCCGTTATAGCTGTGAGGGGGACATACATACGTTGGGAGTACCCAAAAATATTATAGGTACGCGCTAACGTGCTGAGGTACTCATTATTTCGGATTTTCTTGACAATAAATCGGTCGCAATAATCTGCAAGATTTTCGGACAACTTCTTCTTCTTCTTGAATTAGTTTAGCAATTGAAAAATATTTAGGTGGTATCTTCCTGTGACCTAAACGATATTAATCCGATTCTAAAAAATTCCGCGCGCTCTTCTTTTTTCTAAGTTTTTTTATTCAAGTCCATAAAAGTTGTTCTTTATTTCTTTTAATTGGTTGTTTTTTAGTTTTTCAAACGATTGATACTGGCTATAGATTTTCAGGAATGGCCGAATATGTGTCTAATATTAAATATAATTTTACTACAGATTGTTACTCTAAACAATTATCTGAATGATGAATTTGGGAAAGTTCATATATCATCAAACGGTCGAAACTGATGTAACATAGGTGAGCGTTAAATTTTTTGCATGATGTAAGTGCTGCAGTTTGATATCAGCAGCAAAGTCAGCTAACATTTTTACATTTTGTGGCTAAAGTAGAGTATTTATTTGAGTTATCTTCAAAAAGACATAAATGGGTTTAGCGAGTCCAGATTTTCAGCAAAATATGCAAAAAATGCGAAAAGGCGCTTAACTTTTTTACGAAAAATAATTACCATTGATAGAGCTACAGAACTTTATGATTCTTCTAAAAATAGGCATTTTTTCACATTTAGCTTCAGTTTGCTTAGACTAGGTTTAGTTTCAGATAAAATATAATTTAGGGCTGCTTAGGTCGTATACTACTTCCGCCCCGCATAGGTCGATAGATGCTTAGGTAGACTTTCAGGCGTTTAACTAAATCGCATAAATTTGCATATTACAAAATTAAAAAAGCTTCTCGAGCAAAGTAATTAGAATATTCGCTATTAGCAGATCTGAAATAATTCAAAAAGTGTTTTTGTCGAACTTCAGAAACCTGCATTATGTGTACTAGTGCTAAATGACAAAAAAACACTAATTCCAAAGTAATGTCCGTAATATTTCAGAAAAAATTCATTTAAAAAACAATTAAAACAAGGTAAAATAATTTATTCACTGTGCCTTTTTCCAAATATTTTCTACGCGTTAGGCAAAAATCGGAACGTTTGAAGCCGTTTGTGTGAATTTTCAAGAGTGCATACCGATATACTCAGCTTTGTACTCCAGCATTGCTTCCATAGTCCTTTCTTATAAGCTTTCCTTTCAAGATGGCTTGTACAAGTATTACATGTTCAATACATCATCTACTTTTAGCTATTCTTTAAATTTACGACAAAAATCATTTTTGCGGACATTTAGATCATTGAATAGTTTTAACTTATCTTACTGATTGCTCAAGGTACGACAGTCTACCAAAATGGCTAGAAAGCAGTATTCTGAGCCAGGCCAAGCACAGGGTTCATGAGCAGTACAAACCAGATATGACGGTCAGCGATTTGGCGTCCAAAATGTCTGAGACGACGAAGGAATACTACACTAGAGTTAACAACGTCGTCACTAAAATTTTGGCCAACCACCCTGTGCGTGCTTATAGAATAAATTTAAAATTTGAATTATGTGTTTATGTAGTTCGATCGAGACATGCTTCGTATATCGCGTAAGCATAGACAAGAAGGTGATGAGGACCCTGAACTGGCCATGATCGCCGATATAAAGAAACGTCAGCATTTTACATCGAAAATTTCCTGATTTTTCGAGAAAAAATCCTACACCGATATGGTTCTAATGTAAAACGACGAAAAATGCTGTTTGGTACACGAATAGTGATTTTTTTGGACGAGTACGACAACTTTCTGTCTTACTTCTGAGTTCTTAATAAACAGTGTTTTGCTTCGTATATCGCTGGAATCGCAGCGATGCTGTCTAAGCGACCTAACTTGGGTCCAAATCATAATGGAAAGATACCAATTTTAAGCGTTGGCTCCCTGAGTATTTCTGAGAATTTTTCGTTTTTCAATTGTTTTTACGAGTTCCAATATCTCTGCAATCCCTCCGTTCAGTTGGTGTGCTGTATGATACATCGTAACCACACATGAGCGTGGGGGTTTGGGTGTACCCATCAGAAGTGAAACCCCCAGATTACTGTAAACCCCCAGAATTCTATTTTTAATGACATTTTTGGCGATTTTACCCATCCTGAGTTCTGATCTGACCCACAGAATTTTCTTGCTGCCCATGTATGTGTGATCGTAACCTAAATTCTAATTGCAAATACATGGTTTCCATCGAAGAATTAACAAGCTCAATAAAATCTTGAGTATAGTATATGCCATACGTGTTCTTGGGGGGATGGACCCCCCAGAATTGTCAATTGTTTTGTTAAACTCAAAAAAGTGTGCCCTTTCAGGCGGTTTTAGCTCATTTCTAGCTCAAAAGTCTCGAATTTTCGGTGCTTCGAGTCATATGCAAATTTTTTGACTATATGTTGTTCACTTTACTCATTTTTTTCGAATTTTTTGAGATTTATTTTACGTTTTTATGTTCTAGAAAGAGCGAGCATTGTCTGAAACGTCAAAGAACAGTGTTTTTGACGTGTAACTCATCGTTTTTAGCCTTAAAAGGCACTTTTAAAACATTTCTGGGCCTGACCATCCCAGAATTTCCATGCTGTGCATGTATGGTATATGCTCTACTTATTTTAAGATACTGAGCGAAAATCAAAGATACAAATAAATAATAAAGTCTACAAAATAAAATAAAATAAAAGGAATGGAATGGAAAAAACCACCTCCAGCTGTATTTGGGATCTTTGGGGATACATGGTAGACTTTCTACAGGAAATCCTGTTAGATCTTTTGGCACGAAAACATACATAGTGCATACCGTATCTCATTCAGAATAAGAATAGGCTAAGTATTCTTTACATTTTTTGCCAGGCGGTTGCAACACTTCAATAGTTCAGTAGTTCATTAGTTCATATCCGGTTGCACCACTTGTAATTAATATTAGTGCTTACCAATTGAACTATTCTAACAGTTCAAGCGATGTACAACCGTATTTTTTCACTTTTGAACTATTGAACTAATAGAATAGTTCAATAGTCCATGGTGCAACAGGCCAGGCCGCACATAGCATGAGTAGTAGGGTGTGACGAGCGGATTAATATCAATCTGGGGAGACAGCTTGAGAGTCCAGTCATCATGTTTGAGCTACAATAGCCATCGGCACAAACGTTAAGGCAGCATGAAAAGTCTTATTTGATAGTTTATGTTCGATTTCAAACAATTTTGCCAGAAAATTTCGATTTTATCTATTTTAAACTTAATTTTGTCATATTTAAGCCATAAAATTTTTACTTTTGTACCTAGGTCTAGATCCTCGTCCCTCCTTTGGCATGTCTGGTAGGAGAGCCTAGTGGTTCAAGAAGGTTGCGCGATCCAACAGGAACATATACGATAGGAAAGAAAGCACACAATCAATCTGCCAACAAAAATTCCTAAAAATCACTTCCGAATGTATCCACTTTAAAGTGACTATAGTCTGTTTCCTTTAGCTTTGATGTTGAATGAATGAATGAATGAAATAATTTATTACTGAAACGCGACAATTATGAAAGATGTAAAAAGAGTAATAAAACGTACGGTCAAAAGAATAAAAGCGTACAGCAAAAGGCGACGAGCGAGTCATAGAAAATGACGATTTAAGCCCGCCCTATAATAAATTTGGATAAGTCGACATCAATTAATCTAGGTTTGAATATATTCAAGTTAGGGGAAGAGACTACAAAATCAGGTAGGTGATTCCAAACAGAGATATACTTATAGAAAAAGTCAAATTTTTGTAAATTAGAACGGACAAGAGGAACAACTAGCTTGAAACGATTTGTGCAGCGAGTAGTATTTTGATTAAGCACAAAAATCTGTCATGCGAAAGACAAGATTTTTGACTAATAATTTGATACATCATACATAAGCAAATATGAAGGCGACGCAATTCTAATCGACACAAGTTAAGTTGGTTAAGGCGTTCGTCGTAAGAAAGAGGGCTATGATATCCAACTATGTATTTAGTAAATTTACGCTGAAGAGCTTCCAGCCTGTTGATATCACTAATATAAGAGGGGTTCCATAAAAGCACAGGAATATTCAAGGATCGGTCTGACGTAAACAATGAAGGCCTTTACGAGATTATTTTTATCACGCGAAAAGAAGGATTTTCTAATTAAGATAGATCTCAAGAAAGCTTTCTTGATAATACTGTTGTAATGTTCCTTAAATTTCAGGTTGTGCGAAATTAGCACTCCTAAATCGCGAACATAGACAGAATCGTTCGTAATAACTTGTGTATTGAGTGTATATGACAATTTAGGATTATTTTTGCCCAAATATAGGGCTGCGCATTTAGAATATGATATTGGTAAACAATTTCTGGTGGCCTAAATGGAAATTCTATCAAACGGTTCGAAGTGTTTGATAATTGCAGGAAAGATTGAATATTTTTAAGTCATCCGCGAACATAAAAGTCAAACTTAACAAGTTATCAATGATATCATTTATAAAAATCAAAAACAACGTAGGTCAAGAATGGACCCTTGAATAACTCCACTTGTAACAGCGGCGTAATCTGAAAAACACTGATTAACGCGAACACACTGAATACGATTAGATAGAAAAGCTTTTAACCAATTAAACAGGTGTTGTTGAATACCGTAACTAGTTAATTTAACAAAAAGTTTAGATATGTCGACTTTGTCAAAAGCTTTAGCAAAGTCTATATAAATAATATCAACGGTTTCTTTACATTCCAGTGATTTAACCCAAGAATGTTTACAATTTAATAGTTGCAAGTCGCAAGATTTATGTTTTTGGAAACCATATTGAAAAGGTGATATTAACTCATTTGTAGATAAATAAATTGATAGTTGAGTATTAATAATACTTTCCATTATCTTACAAGTTGAGCAACATACAGAAAGAGGACGATAATTTTCAGTTAAATGAGGGTCACCCTTTTTAATTATAGGTACAACGTAAGCCTCCTCCAAATGTCTGGGATATCACCTGATAAAAAAGAAACAGTAAAAAATACTGATAAGGGGTTTAAGAAGATAATAAGCTAATTTTTTAACAAAAAAGTTACTTAAACCATCAGGCGCTATCGAAGTCGAGTTTTTCATCTTAGCAATCGCCCGTGAGACATTATTTTCGTCAAAGACGATGTTTGAAACTAGAAGAATCGCCCCGCTTCTGAAAAACAAAAGAATCGTTAGTATCATCATTGGTAAATACGGAAGAGAAGTAATGATTGAACATATTAGTTTTACAATGAAGATCAGTCACTACATTATTGTCAGTGGAAGTAATAGGTGGAATGCTTCGAGAATCATTTAAACGATTATTTACAAATCTAAAAAGATTTCAGATCGTTATGTTGCAATAAATTACTTTCCTGTAAACAAAAATGATTACGAATTTCTTTGCGTAACAATTTTACAATGATTACGATACCTTTGTTTGCATATAATTGTACGATATTTTTTGCATTTTTGCCATAAAAGCTGCTTTTTGGCAAATAATTTTCGTAAAACTTTAGGGTATGAAAATTTGGAGGGCTTTGCTTTAACTTTAGGAACAAAGTAAAAATAAGAGGCCTTAAGACATTTAAAAATACATTATACATGTCGTTAACATTTAAACAAGTAGAAAAGATCAGGCCAAGTAATAGTAGAAAGAAAGCTACCAATACTAAAGTAGTCTGCTTTTGAAAATTAAAGTGAGATTCTACATAAGTAGTAGTGGAGTTATCAGAGTTTCAAAAGATATAGAATTGTGGTCACTTGTGGAAAAGGAGGGTAGTACTTTAACATTAAAAGCGTTATCTGTTGCAAAAATAACATCAATGATATTTGTATCATGCGTTTGATCTAAAACTAATTGTGTTAATCCTGTAGACGAGAAACAGTCGTAAAACAATTCGTTAAGAGAATCGGATGTAAAGGTACCTAAGGTCCAATCAATTTTAGGTAAATTGAAATCCCCTAGGATAATTACGGGATAGAGAGCAATTATTTACCCATTCTATCAAGTTACAGCATGATCTTAAATCGTAGTGAGGAGGTCTGTAAATAAGAAGAAATCTAATTCTATCCTGACCATGGAAAAAATCAATAATTAAAGAGTCAGATATACTCAGTTCGTTAGGAACTTTAACAAAGCGAGCACTAAAATGTGATTTTACAAAGACAATGACCCCGCCGCCTCGTTTATTTACTCGATCAGAGCGAAAAATTTGATAATTGTTTTGAGGACATAAAATGCTATCATGAATTACTTCATTTAACCATGTTTCACAACAGAAAATTAAGTCAAAATTGTCACTATCTAACAAATAATATAACTCCCCTAACTTGTTTACTAAACTTTGTGCATTGAATAAAAAACACTCTAGCACTAATAAATTCAGAGGGCGACTTATCCTATACAGAACCGGAATCAACGCGAGCGAAAGATTGAGGAAAAAGGACGGTTTCGGAAAATTGGAACGAGCGCGTGACGCGTAAGTCTTTGAAAAAATTTTTGGAAAAATTCAAAATGATTACAAAAGTGTTTTAAACTAATACGATAAATATGATATTCTACAGTATAACGTGTCATAAGGATACGTTATGCCATTTCTAAGCCGCATTACTGCATAAACATTCTAAACTACTTTTGTAGCCTGATTCTTGCGGAAAAATTTAAAAGAAAACCGTGAACTTAAATGAAACAGACAATACTTATGTATTAGTATACATTTGATAGGATTTTTGGAAGAAAACTTCGTGCATAAATTTTAAGAATTTTTATCGACAGTAGGCCGAGGGTTACGATAATTATATATCATTTCAATGATATAATCGCAATCTGTTATCTTATTGTCGGAGATAATTTTAAAATTCATGACCGAAGTTGTGTGAAACAGACTATTAGAGTTTCAAGCTAGTAAAATTTTTGAATGATTTAAGGAAATGTTGCGCTCCATAATGAAAGTGGTTTACTTATTATTTTAACTTCAACTGCAGAAATTTTTATACAGAAAAATCATACATTAAATAAAATGATAGCTAATTTTTTTCGCGGTCGTTTGTTCCCAAGGAGCTGAAGAATCGCGCAATAAAACCTTTTTGTGCGATATCAATTGATGAGGTCCTTCAGCTCAATAAAGTTTCTGTCGCTAATTTGACCAGTCTCTCGTCAGACTAGTCACGCTGAGCGCTTACACCTGAAAAGTTGACAAGCAAAACTTTTCAGACTGTGTTTTATAAATGAATTTTTTAGGTTCATGAGGCGAGCCATATTGTTGACATTTTTTAAAGGCTTATACATTTTAGAAAGCCGTTCAGTGAAATATCAAAATTATATAGGTAGCCTCTCTGCAATATTAGGTTAAAAAATATAATGGTAAGTAAGTATACAAACTTACAAGACATCTGTAGGTGGGGGGTACCCCTATGAATATGAATGTAATATGTACATAAGTATGTACATAGCACAGGGCCGTATTTACGGGGTTGGAGAACGTGGATAGGAATGGCGGCCCCCCTACAACGTATAGTCCGTTTCACACAAATTTAGGCATAGGTTTTAAAAATCATCTCCGACACAAAGCTGACAGATTGCGATTATATCATTGATCTGATATATAACTATCGTAATCCGCCGGCTTTCTGACAAAGAAAATTCTTAAAATTTATGCCCAAACTTAAGTGGAGCAGGCTATAAAAAAATCTTAAAAGGTAAGAACGCCTAGGAAATAAAAGGATATTATATCTCTAATTCATGAAATCTTCAAAGTTTCGGTGCTTCCGCCAATGGAAAATATTTTCTATAATTTTGGCTCACGTGCGACTAAAAAACTCTATTTTGAAAGCCTTTTTTCACGATAGAAAAATATTTTTTTGGAAAATTTGAATTTTGTGATGATAGAGCATGTCGAACATTGAACAATGCAGTTTTTTCGAACTACTCCAACGAATTTTCTGAGATAAAAAAGTTTATGTTATGTCCGCCTCTTGGCTACATCATGGATACAGGCCTTTTGTAAATACATAAATTACATACACGTACTTTTGCATACATATCTAGACATGGTACCTATGTATAACACGTGAATAAATACATATTGATACATACGTACCTGTTTGATGAACTATGGAGATCATAAATGGGCAGCAGGCGAGTAAGTGATGTAAAAATGGAAAATCTCAAAAAGCATGCTAGGAATTTTATTCTGGAGGTCAAGGTATATGGGTAGTCTATGGCTTGTGCAATTCCAGCAGAATAAAGTGGGAAACACTACTTCTTTTATTGACTACCGTTTGAAATTTCAAGTTCGTTTACACAACAATTTTGAGGACTTCTTGCCACAAGTTAATCTTTATCTAGAGTTAGGCTTGAATTATTCCGTTTACTGTGTTTTTTAAAGTTTTGCGGAAGCGGATGTCGTTCGTCGTTTTTCGTGTGTTTCGTTTTCTTCGGTGTTTTACTTGCATCAGTTTTAAAGTGAATGCTTGCGTTTATCATGCGAGATTAGGAGCATCACACGTCCCTGACGTGCACACTTTTCGGCAGTTTTACAAAGCCTCGGCACTTGTTCAGTTTACGAGACATCGAAAATTTTTTTCTGCAAAAGTAGCCGATTCTAGCCGATCGCGAATAAGTATGAAATTCATTTTCCACGCCGAGGCATATAACTAATGATAGGAGCATATTTAAGTAAATTTTCTTTCAATCACGGGCTTGTTATTACTAATGCCCGGCATTCCCCTCTACGCTTGGTTGACACCTGCCTTTTTGGGTGATTATTCATTTCAAGGCCCATCAAATTTTCTCATATTTTTCAACGTACGGTATATCCAGGGCTTTTTCCGGTAAAGAAAATAACTTACATTTGCTGGGTTTTGATCTTCAGACCTTTTGCTTCTACAGCGCAACACGTTTATAACGAAAACAACAACAAAGGATTTATTGCTAGGGGTAGTAATTAATTTAGTAATTATTTGCAGTCAACTGCGGGTAATATAGCACACATTGTAAAAGTAAAATTATACGAAGTCATGAACCGAGCGGCCCTGGAGCTGCAGGTAATATAGCACACAACGTAAAATTATATGCAGTCAAAAACCAGCGGCCTAGACTGCAGGCAATACAGGGCTGGCAAAAGTCGGTTTTTGGGGTTTTGGGGTTTTTGGCGGGTTTTTGGGGTTCTAAAAAATCTTGGGCTTTTGGAGTTTTGGGGGTTTTTGGTATTCTGAGACGCAGGTAGGTACTTATATAAGGCTCTAAATCATATTTTAGTAGTTATTGCTTAAATGACTGAAGGTTGTTTTTTGGCTTCTGGCGCCGTAGGCAGACAGCGCACAGCACACAATTATACAGCATTAGCACTCCAGCTCTCAGCAGCAAGCATCTGTGATGCCGACTATACCCCCCTGCCCTGGGCTGGGCGTCGGGGTTTATGCATCCCCAGAAGGCAAAATACCCAACAAGAAATGGCAACAATACCAACAAACAATACCCTTTGAAATTTCATTTTTTAAATTTTTTTTCGTTTTTTCTTGGTTTTTTATGCCAATCGTTAGAGCTCAACGAGAAAAGTTCAAAAATGGTCTTTTTGCCATAACACCATTTTCTGACTTTTATACTTATTACATAGGTATTTACGTTGGCGGTTTCAACGGCTTCATCGGAACGAAATTTTTCTCTTTTGGTTTCGTCCATTCAAAGTTGGGAAACTCATTGAGCACTGAAAAGGCAGTCCGAAAGCTAGTGTTTATCAAAACCAACGCCAATCAGCTTTGTGATTCAACCGTGATAGATGATGATGATTGTGATGACAGGGATATGTAATTTAATTACCTACTGGTCAGCGCAGCAACATTCGAATAAAAAGCTTTGTTTCAAACGTGTCCTATTTTTTTTAGTGTTGGGTCCTTTATGTGACACAAAGTCAGCCGAATTAATGTTTACAGGTGTATGAAGTCGCTCTGGTGTGTATCAGGAAAAACCCCAGGAAAAACCCACCAAAAACCCCCCAAAAACCCACCAAAAACCCACCAAAAACCCTAAAAACCCACCAAAAACCCACAAAAAACCCCAAAAACCCCAAAAACCCAAAACACTGGCCGCTTTCAAATCCTGGGTTTTTGCCAGCCCCTGAGGCAATATAGCACACAATGTAAAATTATATGCAGTCAAAAACCAGCGGCCTAGACTGCAGGTAATATAGCACACAATGTGATATTATATGCAGTCAAGTTGAATGCTTATTTATACGGGAAGCTGGCGCTTCACTTGCATTTTAACCTGTAGTAGATGGTTTTAGAAGGCACTTTTATTTGAGATGGTCTGGCAGATTTGCTTCCTCAATAGGGAAAGTTTTTTTGCGCTGCATGAGTAACAGCTTCAATAGCTGCCCAGTCACCCATTAGCGCATTTCGATGGGACAGCGTAAGCTCTGGTCCTGCATGATAGATAGTGAGTAGCTGTTGCTCTTATTGTCCACATTCTGGGGAAGTGTTTTATTTTAGTGGAAATAAAATGCTTCAAAGTTTATTCGACAATGTGAAACAACGATTCCGAAAGGCATTTAGGAATGTTTCAGATTAGTCTCCGAAGCGTCGGGGGACTGTGACTGAGCGGGGTTACCAATGTCTTAGGCTTAGGCTTAGTTTTGTGCATTCACATTGATGCCAGCACATGGGCTAAGCCTGAGATAAATGGAGCGAAAATTGCGGAGCGAGCGAAGCGAGCGGAGCAATTTTTGCTCCATTTATGCCTTAGGCTTAGCCCATGTCTGGCACCAATCTGAATCCGCAAGCAATTGCTGTTGCCACACACAGTTTTTTCCAGTATCATAGTATCTGCTGTATAATTTTATTTTCATTGAAGTAAAACAATTTCACAGAATGAGGACAAGAACAGCAACAGCTACGCAATATCTATCATGCAGGACCAGAGCTTACGCTGGTCCATCAAAATATGCTAATGAGTGGATGGGCAGCTATTTAAGCTGCTACCCATGCAGCGCAAAAAAACTTCCCTATTGAGGAAGCAAATCTGCCAGACCATCTCAAATAAAAGTGCCTTCCCGAACCATCTGCTACAGGTTAAAATGCGAGCAAAACGCCAGCTTCCCATATCAATAAACATTGAACTTGACTGCATATAATATCACATTGAGTGCTATATTACCTGCAGTCTAGGCCGCTGGTTTTTGACTGCATATAATTTTACATTGTGTGCTACATTGCCTGCAGTCTAGGCCACTTGTTTTTGACTGCATATAATTTTACGTTGTGTGCTATATTACCTACAGTCTAGGCCGCTGGTTTTTGACTGCATATAATTTTACGTTGTGTGCTATATTACCTATAGTCTAGGCCGCTGGTTTTTGACTGCATATAATTTTACATTGTGTGCTATATTACCTGCAGTTGACTGCAAATAATTACTGCCATTGCTAGGTCCAAGAAAAACACATGATAAGAATAATGAAACAGCGTATGATAAAAAATACAATGCGTAATAAATGACACACACAAGACAACATATATGGCTACAACGACAGCAATTGGGACACATAGTCGCAAAAGTGACAACTTAGGCGTGCCCCTTTAAAAAAACAGATAAAGCGAAAGTACCACTGAGTTTGCGCCTAAAAATTTCCAAGCTTGGTGAATTTACAACATCGTTCAGAAGCGAATTCTACAGATTTACATATCTATGACTGAAATCATACTTGAGAATATTGGAACGAGCTATTGGAATAATAAGCTTAAAACTATGAATAGATCGAGTATAATTGTTTTTGAAAACGAAAAATTCGTCACAAAAAATATGTGACTGTTCAGCAATAATTTGAAAGTATAAGCACAACGCAAAATGAATACAGCGTGTTTCAAGATGTTCTAAAGACAGTCAGAGGCGTAGTCAGGATTTTGGTTCGGAGGGGCATCGACAAAAATTTTTCAAGACTACTTTTGCATTGAATGCCAGTAGCGTTACGTATAGTAAAACTGAGTTTTTCGACCTTTAGTAGTGTAGCCTAGCTAATTTATGGGTTTCTGACGATCAAAAATACAAAAAGTGTAAAGCGGCGCGAGGTGGTGAAATTTTTGGAATTTCTACCATTTTCAAGTAGAATTTGCGGCCTTTCTATTGACAAACAGTTCAAAAATCATAAGTGGCGCAAAGTGCCAAGAAATTTAGTCATTTTTTACCGTTGTTAAGATTTTGTAGCTCTGTAAATACTAGTAGTCTGACAGAGCGGAAAATTATCAAATGTGTACAGAACAATTTTGACAGTTCAAGCTTCTAACAAGAATACTGCGAATTACTAACTTTGTCTGAAGATATTTTGAGTGATTTAGGCTTTTAAACGCAATGCTGGAGCTTTACAAAAAGAACAACAGTAAGTGGCGGCGCTGGGCGCCGGAAAATTTTTACGTTTTTGCACTTTAAACTAAATTTATAGCGCTTAAATCATAGAAAACAGATAAATTAATGCCGGCGCGAAACGCCAAAAATTTTATGAAATTCTTAACCATCTTACCTGGCTTGTTATCCCTGAAATCTCGTTGCACATGTACAACGAGATTTTACGGCTGCTGGAGGGTCTGGAGAGGCGCGCTGAAGCGTTCCCAGCGGGGTCCGGGTCAGAGTCCCGAAAAATTTTGAAAAAAAAAGAATTTTAATGCTGAATAATAACGTTAAAATTTTCGCAAAATCGGCCAAATCTCGGTTCTGAATCAAGCCCAAAAATACTTAAAATTGACGAACTCCTACATTGCACAAAACTTCTGAGCTGAAATGCGTTTTTTGACCTCTGCTTAGTACATAGCGCAGCAATAGGTCGCTTCCAATAAGATAGAAAAATGTATCAATGAAAATTTTGTTCTTACCCTTTTTAGGCCCATTAGTGGCCTTCTTATTAACAAGATGCACTTCAGAAAACAGCAAATGCACAAAAACGTAAGAAAATTTGGCCATTCATTTCATTTTAAAAACGATTACGTGTCCTTGTAAAGAAATAAACAAAGCAAAGAATAGACAAACTGTACACAAAAGATAACGAACAAATATTACATTAAATTACTAAAGTGATGTGAAGTGCTGGACTATTTCAGCTTATTCAAGCTTTTAATTCATTGGATCTATATAGCAATAAATAATAATGACTCGGCGCGAAGCGCCGGAAAATTTTAACGTTTTTGCCTTTTTTACTCAATTTTCTGGACACACATTATTGCAACATAAAAATCAACAATATTTCTGAAAGATTTTGGGGGGGGCATCACGGTTTTTTTTTGTACTTCGGCAAAGATTTTCCCCGATGTACAAAAGACTTTTCGGAACCGTCTTTGTACATGTACAAAGATTTTTGGGAAGCCAAAAATTGCAAAAAAGGTCTAAAATTCGAAAAAAATTTCGGCGCTTCGCGCCGAAATGAGTAATTGTGTGTTCTATATATCTTTATAATGGCAGAAATTGCATTTCAAAAGTAAAAATGTCAAATTTTTTGCGCTGCTTGCACGGTTTTAAGACGATTCTTAGTGATTTTTGCCCTTAGAGACCCAGAAATTAGCTAAAACACACTACGAAAAGTCGAAGAACTCTGTTTCACCACACTAAAATCGCTGCTGTACCATATTATAGTACCCAAAAATTTTGTGTATACAAAATGTACACAGATTTTTAGGAAGACAAAAACTGAAAAAGATGTAAAATTCCCACAATTTTCGGCGCTTCGCTCCGAACTGATAAATTATTTGTCCTATATATCTTTAAAATGACAGAATTTGCATTAAGAATGGAAAAATGTCAGCATTTTTCGGCGCTTCGCACCGTTTTCAGATAATTTTTAGTAATTTTTGGCGTCAGAAACCCAGAAATTAGCTAAAATACATTACCAAAGATCGGAAACCCTGTTTTACCACACTAAAATTGCTACTGTACTATATTAAAGTACACAAAAATTTGCATGTACAAAATGTACAAAGACTTTTGGGGACCATCTTTGTACATGTACAAACGGACCTTGTACAAAAAAAAGACACTGGGGGGCATGTGCCCCAACGCTCCCCCTGGCTACGCCTATGAAGACAGTTCAATATCGTTATAAGACAAACCGCTGTTAAAGCCAAAAATACTTCGCGTAAACCTGCGCTGAACTATTTCAATGTGATCAATATCTCGAATATGGTACGGCCTCCAAACAGTAGAGCAATATTCAAGTAGTGGACAAACATAGAGCTTAAACGCACGCGACAAAATTTCATGATCACGTGAGAAGAATAACTTCAGTATCGGCTAGATTACCGAGAAGCTTTTTTTATTATTTCGTGATAGTGCTGAGCTGATTAAATTTCAGATTTTGAGACAAAAGAACTTGGTAGTTACGGACACAGTTCGAATCAGAAGGAAAAAGTTGATTTCCAATGAAATGTTGAGGTTTAGGATTTTTATAACACATGTATATATAGTCCTGGCCTCTAAAAAAGCCACGTTTAATGTTTTTTGCATATATTCATTGTGCAAGCACCCCAGTCTAGAAACTTATATAATCAGAGCAATTTACCGTCAATGTTCCATCTTTCGTCACTTAGTTGATTTCTAGGTCTTGGAGAGAAAAATCGATCAAAGTTAAAACTGAAAAAACCAGCAAATTCCATTTTGGAAGTAAAAAAACCCATGGGAAATAAAAAAACTACCCCTAAAATGATATGCGAAGTGCGTGATTTGCAGCGTAAAATAGTTAGTTTACCTTACATGATCATATTTTTTGAAAAAAATCATTTTTATGATATTTCCGTTCATTTTATCACATTTATATAAAAATCAATAATTTTTTATGAATTTTATTAAAATATATAAATTATTTTATTAAAAATATATAAATTTTTATTAAAAATATGAAAATATATAAATTTCGCAAATAAAGTCTTCAAGTGATAAAAACAGCTCTAGGTAAGTCTCTTCTACATCCTCTGCAAGAAATCACTGCAAAATTATGCAACTTGATGAAAAGTAATTTTGTTGCCATGGCAACATATACTTAGCATTGGTCTAAAGTAATTTTGTTGCCATGGCAACATATACTTAGCATTGGTCTGTTTTTAGGTTACAGTGGTTTTTAGGTTACAATCGATTTTTTTGGCAGTTTTAGGGTTGATTCCCATTTTTGTGAAAAATAAATATCAGGCATCATGTAAGGTGCCACGAGGCACATTCCTGCTAAGTTTTGTAAAAATTGTTGCTGGTTTTTTTAGGTTATAAGTGGTTTTTTAGGTTTGACTTTGAAGGTATACTGTAGCTATGCGGATGACACAGAACAACTAAGTTTATTTCTGACATTAGCCTTAGTCTGCAAGGGAGCCTAACGTGAAAACATAAAAGATTCCAGCAAATGGGTAGAAATATTGACCCTCAAAAATGCTTAAAAATATCATAAAAACGGCAATTTTTAGGAACTCTTCTCGACAAATTTATATCTCAAGTTTGTGAATGATCCGGAAAGAGAACAGGGGTCAGTTGTAATTCTCACGGCATAGCTTGTTCGCCAGTATAATATCATCAGTCATCTCCTTTTGGTTATGGAAAAAAGGGGTGGTTTTTAAGGTTACAAATCGACTGGTTTTTTAGAGGCCAGCACTATACAGAACCGAGCATTTATCGATAGATCTCTGAAGATGCCATTCACGCGACCACATATAAAGTTTATCAAGATCGTTTTGAAGTATTACGTTACAAGAAGACGAATTATACAATTTAACATCATCGGCAAATAAACGTACACAACTATTGATATAGCACAAATCATATATATAAATCAGAAAAAGGGTTGGCCCTATCACACTGCCTTGCGGGACACCGCTGGATACATTTAGACTATCTGATAAAGAACTATTCATGACTACACACTGAGATCGAGAAGATAACAAAGATTAAAGCCAGTTAAATAGGAACCCATGTAAGCCATATGCAGAATGTTTATGAAGTAATTTTGTATGCGAAATTTTGTCAAAAGCTTTTTTAAAATCGATGAAAGTTACATCAATTGTAGATTTTTTATCGATATATTTTGCCCATTCAGTTTTACACTTTAGCCATAGGGTTTCACATGATCGACCTTCTAAAAAACAAAATTGAAGAGGAGTAAGCAAACTGTTTTTATTTAAGTATTCAAGAATCTTATTATTGATGATTTTTTCTATAATTTTACAAGGAGAGCAACATAAAGAAATCGGACGATAATTTTCAACACAACCAGAGTCGCCTTTATTTTTGAAAACAGGAATTACTTTTGCTTGACGCCACAATTTTGGGACTGAACCTTGTCGAAAAGATGTTTCAAAGATAGAAGCAAGAGGAGAGGAGGGCAAGTAACCTAGTTTTTCTGGCACAGGCCATCAGGGCCTAATGCAGTACTTGGTTTAGATTCGCAAATAGCACTGTAAACGGTGTCTACATCAAACTCGATAGTCGATAAGAATGAAAATGTGCTAGCCTGAAAAAGGAAGAGTTTTATCATCAAGAATGAAAACAGATGCAAAATATGGTTTAAAATAATTAGCTTATTACATGATCGTTATCTAATTCAATACCATTACGTAAAGTCAAGGGAAATGAATTTTATTGGTTTTCAAACGTGAATTAACGAAATTGTAAAAGTTACGGATATCACTTGATTTTAAAATTTCTAATTCTTTGTTTGCAAAAAAAGTTTTTGATTTTTCTTTCTATAGATTTCTAGAAAACTAGAATAGGTGTAGGCGAAGCCAGGATAAAAAAATTTTTATCATCGAAAAGAACATATAAAAATGGAATGGGCCGTTCGTTGAATAACATGTTTTTTGGGCTTTTTACATTGTTTTTACTATTTGAGCATTAAAAAAATTTTTGAAATTTTTTTGCGTTTTTGACGGGAAAATGTTTATAACGCGTGCGAAGCGCTAATGTTTTGACTTTTTCAGCAATAAAACGATAGAAACTGCCAAAATATGGTAGAAATCGGCGCGAAGCGTTGAATTTGTTGATTTTACGTCATAGAACTGTATCATACAACCATATTGCTCAGTTCTTGAACATGTCAAAATTCTGGCTACGCCAGTGCGTTAACCAATCGGCTACGCCACCTGCTTCTTAGAGTTAGTAACGATATTATAAGTAAAAGTACCACTTATTTTTTTCAACGTAATTAACATTATAAATGAACCACGTATGTAAGTATTCGTTTAATTTAAGACATTTTTTTGCATGCATATTGACGGATGTTTCTGGGATTGCTTGAGGATTCAGATTGGTGCCAGAACATGGGCTAAGCCTAAGGTATAAATGGGGCAAAAATTGTGGAGCGAGCGAAGCGATTTTCGCTCCATTTATCTCAGAAGCTTAGCCCATGCGCTGGCACCAATGTGAATGCACATAACTAAGCCTAAGCCTAGATTCGTGGTAAAGAACGATGCGTGTGTATTAGTATCTACGGTGAAAAAATTTTCGTGTCAAAATTCTGTTAAACAGGAATAATTGACCAATTGCCCGTATCACGATGGGTGTGATACAATCCCTCAAAAAAATATAATTTTTAACGAATGTGTCCTAGAACTAAAAAACTGAAAATTATCGAAATCCATTAAAAAGAACGCCAAGACAGGTTTTTAACGCAGTCTGAAGCTAGCAAACCCCAAGTTTTTTGGTGGTTTATTATTTCTTATCATCCTTATTATTTAGAAGGACAGGCTCGAGTTGAACACCTTAATTTGGGAAAATCCAATGCCACAAAAAAGTATAAGGATACAAATTTTCACATTTTTAAGAGTGGAAGTTGCATCGGTTGTTAAAGGATCAGTTGTGAAATAAATCTTTGCTACCTACTAAGCAGTAAGATTTATGAGCAAACAATGGCTTCAAGCCTGCCAAGAAAGTCAATAAATGTCATTAATTTTCGACAAACTATGTCCATAAATCGCCAATATAGTCATACAGAAGCAAGGTAGTCAGGACTGGAGATGCGCAGCTTTGGAGGGGGGGCAGTGATCGACCGGGTACCCGGACTCGGACCGGACCCAGCTGGTCAGGGCAGGCCCGGGCCCGGCTATATAAGGGCCGGGCCTGGGCTTAAAATTAATGGTTATTCCCAGGTTCCAATTTTAATCATTATGACGCAACTTCAAAGCGAGTTATAGATTCTTCTGGTTTATTGGTTGTAAAATGTAGTCTCAATCACAATACTTGTAAATACTCATCATGTTCCAATCACCTTTACCCCGTTACGTTTTGATTAGCATATTTTCCTCGATATCGAAATGCCTTCTGCTTCGCTCTCGTTTGTTATCTGCATCCATTAGCACAGATTCAAAAGGAATCAGTGCACGCACGACTGAAACTGGACGAATATAGTTAAGCCCAGACCATTTCCTGTAGGCAATAACACCTCTTACGCGCTGTATTGTACATGCTTACTCAATAACTTCAATGTGTATCGTGTCTTACTCATGCTAAAACGTTCTCAGAATTGGTTAAAATATTTTATGATACAAAATATAATAATGTCTTCTTTTTAACCCTTTTTAACCCGGCTTTTTTGGGCCAAAATGACCTCGAAAACTGGTTTAAGCGCTAAATAGAATTAAAACTACGTTATTACACTGCTTCTGGTCAATTTGAAGCACTTTTGAAGTAAATTTTCAGCGTGGCTGGGGGTGGGGTTTGCAACTTCACCAGAAGGCCGAATATTCCTCCAGAAACCAAAATGACCCCCTCAGAATTCGATCTTTGAATTTTTTTCTGTTTTTTTCGCGATTTTTTTATGTCAATGGATAGTGCTCGATGAGAAACGTTGAAAAATGGTGTTTTTTGCCAAACCACCATTTTAAAGACCATTTTTAGATCTTTGAAAAACCTTTGCACCCCCAGAATTTTGGTGCTGCCCACTTATGGACATCACCATACATGCACAGCATGGGAATTCTGGGGGGGTGTGAAAACCTAAAAGTGCCTTTTTTGGGCCCAAAAATGGCCGGTACGCGTTAAAAAACATCATTTTTTAGGCGTTTCTGACGATACTCTATCCTTGTAGAGCATAAAATCATGAAAAAAATTTCGAATTAAGTCGAATAAATTGACCAATATATCGCTTACAACATGAATATATGGCGCGAAGCGCCGAAAATTCGGCGATTTTGAGCAAATAGATAGCCAAAACCCTTAAAAAGACACTTTTCCTACCAATTTTCAGGTAAGTTTAGGAAACTTTTGAAAAATCGCTAATTCTGGGGGGGGTGAAAAATTTTTTGCGGGAGTGAAAAATTTTTCGCGTGGGGTGAAAAACTTTTTTGGGGAAGAAACCCCAAATTCCCCAAGATCATGTATGGACATCACTAGTTCAAACTATCTGCATCACTGATTTCTCACTGCTTTTGCATTTGTACCCAATTTTTCGCCTCTTATTTAAAACAGTTCTGAAAATTCAAATTCGATATATTTTCCATCTTCAAGTCAAATTTTAGCGGTTTAGAAGACAAAACTATAGGTACAAAATTTTTTTTGCGCACTAGCTAAAAACGTGCTTTGTGACAAACAAAATTTCTTAAATTCGAAGCAGTTGTGAAATTAGCATTTTCTGACAGAGAGGGCGGAATCACACATTTTCCTGAATCTGTCCTTTACGTTAGCGCTTTTTTTGACCGTTTTTTTGACAGACGGAATAATTTCTGATGCGAAAAATGTAAGAATTTTAAAAATTCCAAAATTTTATATCGAAAATGCAACGACATTTGTGCAAAAATCGACACGAAGGGTCAAACATCAATGCGAAATGCCGCTAAGGCACAATGAAACCTTTCAGCATTATTTCTGTGCTTTGAGTTAAATAAAATGCATCAAAAGGACATGATGTGATGTGCAATAAGTTTTATAATTTTTGCTAAATTATTATTTAAATTTTATTCGAATTTTAATTTTCTTTATTGTTAAAAAATTATATAAAAATATTTCGCATTACTATCATAGGTAGGCGGCACCAAAGTTCTGGGGGTGCAAGATTTTTCAGAAATCAAAAAATGGCCTCAAAAATGGTAGTATGGCGAATGAACACCATTTTTCAACGTGTCTCATCGAGCACTATCCATTGGCATCAAGAAATTGCGAAAAAAACAAAAAAAAATAAATTGAATTCTGGTGGGTATTTTGGTTTCTGGAAGGGGGTATTTTGCTTTCTGACCCCTCCACGCCCAGGGTATGAATACTGTGCGCTTTGCTCAAGAAATTGTTGTAACAGACACCAAACCTTGTTCTGTACAAAAACTACTCTTCTTACGTTACAATACGGTTTTTAAAGCGCCGGAAAAGTCATTAAATGTCATTAATGAGTATTTTGAAAAACATGATAAAAGTGTTTAAAAAGTTTGGAAGTAAACAAAATATTAGAGTAAATCGAGGTCGCTGATCACAAAAAAAATGTTTAAAAAGTTTGGAGAATGACCGGTCACTTCCTATGAGTGACCATTGGTCAAATTAAATGGTCACACAAAAAATACTGACAAGAATAATAATTCATGGGTAAATCGAGGTTGCTAATTCCGAAAAAATGTTTAAAAAAGTCCAGCGAATGACCGATCACCTTCTATGAGTGACCATTGGTAAAATCCGGACCTTTTCTATGAGTGACCATTAGTCAAATCAAATGGTCACACAAAAAATACTGATAAAAACATAATTTCTGAGTAAATCGAGGTCGCTGATCACAAAGGAAGTCATAATGTAAGAAAATACTAAATCGGCAGTTATTGTAAAGTATTGCTGTTAAAAATAATAAAAAAAACAGTTTTTGTAATATGATGCTGTTTAAAATACTAGAACGACAGTTATTGTAAAATGTTGCTGTTAAAAATACTAAAACCAATTATTGTAAGCTGTTGCCGTAAATAACTGTCGTTTTAGTATTTTTTTACATTATGACTTCCTTTGTGATCAGCGACCTCGACTTACCCAGAAATTATTGTTTTTATCAGAATTTTTGTGTGACCATTTATTTTGACTATTGGTCACTCATAGAAAGGTGATCGGTCATCCGCTGGAATTTTTACTAATTTTTTCATGATCAGCAACCTCGATTTACCCAGGAATTATTGTTCTTGTCAGCATTTTGTGTGTGACCATTTCGTTTGACCAATGGTCACTCATAGAAAATGACTGGTCACTCTCCGGTTTTTTAAATTATTCTTTTCGTGATCAGCGACCTCGATTTACCCTAAAGCATATATTTTGTTACTTCTGGAATTTTTGTTGTTGCAATTTTCTGACCATGTGGTGACATATTGTACTAATACCCTTCCGTCATCTATGCTGAATCAGTAGGAGAGCAGCCGCCCCGTTTCTTTAAATCACCTAAGCAAGCATGCATCGCTCATTCATTGCAAGTTATTTTTATAATTATAGTATATCGGTGTATAAATAAGTTTTGATTTCTGGCGTCGACAAGGTTTTGCTTCTCCTTTATAAATCGACGAATGTTTGCTCGTCTTGCGTATAAGTCCTTTGTTTCCTTTATATTAAGATAAGCCTTGTAATTAATTTCGATAAATAAATGAATAAATGTTCGTCAAGATTTGGAAGAAAGCATTGCTTTCTCCTATTTAAAAGATTAAACGAACAAAGATAAAACATCATCTTTATAAAAGCTTATTCAACGATATTCACGGTTCCGATTTATACTGATTGTAGTGTTTTTATATAAAGTACGCTTTTTTAAGTTGCGTAATTTGATATCTGCGTGCCTGGATTAGGCCGGGTTTTATATTTATGCAATGCTTGCGTTGAAGGTTATTCTGTATTGCAAATTGAAAAGGCGTGGTTAAAATGGTATATTTGTTTCCTCCGTTCTCTGTATTTCGGGCCTGTCTCAAATTCATAAGCAGACGTGAACCATTGGACGCTAGTGGCTGCGCAGACTCATGCTACTTCGCTTGATTTATTTATTTGTTGAGCTCCACGAGTATATATTTTGGAATATCTGGAGGATTGAATAAAATAATAAAGTTCTTTTTAAAACCTACAGGCAAATGGTAAGCTTCCATATTTAATGGAGACTGCAACTGAAATTTATTTGCCCTGACAGGGGTTAGCCCTCCTTTAGTTTTTCGAAAATTGGGGTCTGTCAAGTGAATTTATAGTGAAGTGATAAAATATATTGTTCGATATTCTTTGACATACTATATCCATTGAGCCTGTTTTTTTCTGTAAGTCCCCCCATTTGCACGCGTGTGGCAAATAATTTGATAAACATTCATTTAATAATTTAATACTTCAAATTTCTGTGCATTTCTTTGCCTAAGAGATCGATCGAAGTTACATTTAATATAAATTCAAACAGGGTCAATTATTAAATTAGATTAAAATTAAATTATTAAATTTCAATACAAGTTCAATTTCGTCACATTTTCTTCGGAAAAACTCTCGCATGTTTTCGTTTTTATATTGCGTGCCTTTTTTGCGATAAGAGATCGTTTTCCAAGCATTATCGAATTTGGGCTCCGTATGTTACTTTTACGATCAAATAATATACATTGTAACGAAATTTTTGGGACTATCTACATCATTCTGACTCAATTTGGCATCTTACGTACAATTAAAATGAATTATACACATCCGGCGCCGGAAAAATTTAGACATTTATTGCTAATTTTGTCCTCATAACTGATGTAGGAAATGATGTTCGACAATGTTTGGAAAAGTCTATTTTACCTTTGGGGATCTTTATGAAGAATCAAAATGAAATTTTATTGGGGTGGCAGCAGTTGTTTTCTCGCCTTCTCTCGGCTACGGGCCTGCACCGTAGCGTAGTCATTTCCGCTCCTTATGTTGAAATTATACGCGCGAGTAAGATACGTATTTTTCTGCCAGTTTTAGTACAATCTCGAGCAATATCCGAAACTATTTCATTCATGCTTGCCCAACCCTATCCGGATGCTGATTCAGTAGTCAGTCCAACGCACGCTTTATAATTAAACGTTAATACACAACTCAACCGCAATGCATTTAAGTGATATTTTTGATTCGAGTCGATACTTCTCTAAAGTACGGTGTAGAAGCTTGCGTCTACTGTTAACCGTTTGACTATGCGTACAATCAATGCAGAACCTAAAGTTTGGGATGTGGTTTTGTGTATATGGTAGATTTAAATTTTTGTACGTATTACATTACGCGGTAGTCCGTTGGCGGGTCGTTTATCATTTTCGCTGCGCTATCATAGAGTACATGCATTAAAACAGGTCCGGTTCCATAGGAAAGGCGCGTAAATTTTCAATTGGACCCTTTTTATAGCGTATTAAGTAAGTTGTTACAACCGGGTCTCCGCTCCTCTCGCCGCATACCCTTCAGAGTCGTATATTTTTCAGTCAGACGCTGTAGCATCCGCGCATTTATATAACTCGTAGGTAGACCGATTTTTTACTTCTCACCGTGGTTTTTAGGGTTATTATAGGAGGCTTTATTTGGTCGCGTTTTAGAACATTATAAAAATTCCTGGTCGAATTTCGCAGTTATAAAGTATTTGCTAAAAATTATTTGACAATGGGCATCTCACGTTTTTTCGTCCCTACGTGCGCCTGATATGATGTATTGGGCGCTTCGCGCATTATTAAGAACATTCTTCTCGAACCTATTTGAAAAATCACCGTCGATTAAGGCGTCGATAGTTCCACTTTGTTTAGAAACGAAGCATATGGTTCGTCTTTTCGCATTCTTTCTCTATTTATCGAAATTATATTTTTATGTCGATGCTAATCAGCATTTTTCATCTTGAGGTATCATTTCTGGGGCTTTATGCATTCCCAACTGATATGAGACTTTACAATCATTTCCTTTGTTTTTACCCTATGTATACCTAATACATAAGGCTCGTAGGTGCACAAGGTCAGGGCCGGCAGAAAGGGGGGTTAAATTTCAGAAATTCACAACAGTAAATTTAACGTTCACGAATTTTTTGTTGCTGTAACGACCAAAATGGTCAAAATAGTCTCTGAAAGGTCTTTTAGTTGTAATTTCGCACTTTTAAAGCATTTTTTGGTTTATTTTGACTGTATTATATCACTTTTCATTCTAAAAAATACAGAAATTGATCAATTTTTATCGCTTTTTTTTGAGTAAAAAGTACATAAAAAGTACTACCGGAAAATTTTTGACATTTCTACTGCTTTTGACCTCAAAAAAATGCAAAAAAGCAAAAAAGTTCCGTCAGCTTAAAATTGCCAGACAGTACATGCCTGGCTGACCCTTCAGGGGGTTTCGTGGGTAATAACCCCCTCCCAGCTAAAGATCGGGCCCGAAAAACCAGGCCCTTGCCTTATGTGTACTAAATATAGGAAGCAACTCACAAGAGTATATATATATATATATATATATATATATATATATATATATATATATATATATATATATATATATATATATATATATATATATATATATATATATATATATATATATATATATATATATATATATGCATTTGTTCAATGATACGGCAGTTAGTTGTATAAATAGGGAAATGTAGAAGTATAGGCATAGTATTTATCTAAGCACTGAAGGAATAAGTAGACGAAATCTAAAAAATTTGTTTCTTGTTAATGTGAAGTCAATCATTTATTCATTCTCATTAAAATGCCTTAAGTGATCTAGATATTGCGCACGACGAGTTCATGCCGCAAGAAAAATTGAACGAAGTTTCAAAAATTTACCCAAACGGTTTAAACTAACTCAAAGTTTGAATGAGATAGAATAGGTAGAAATCCTTTATGAAAAATTGCGAGGAATCGGTCTTGTCGTTCTACCTGAACTAAAGCCGCGTTATGCTAGGCGCAAAACTTTGACTAGTTTACTGTAAAATCTTTAAAAACTCCTGAAAAAAACAGTAATTTGAAACTTGGTGATGATATCATGCCGAAGTAAATAGTGGAAATAAACGTTTAGGTAAGTAAGAAAACATGAATTTAGTGTGCACAAACAAATATTAGGAAATAAAATAAAATACATAGAAAAAGAATAACTCAGAGAGCGAGTAATTAACAATAATATAATCTAGTCTACTAATAATCGATCACGTCTTCGCAGCATGATTGAACTGCTGCCATGCTCATTCTAGCCTTTTCCGATTACGCTTTTTATATTTTTGAAAATGGATCAATCTCTATCGGCAATAAAGCGCGCACAAGTATTATACCAAAAAGCTAAATACAATAACAATTCAGAACCGGGCCCGGGCCCGGACGTCTAAAGACCGGCCGCTTTCGGGTAACCAGTCGATCCCTACCTCTCACCCCCATATGTGCATGTATGATAACGCTTATAACAATATACCATATTTGCATATGCACAGCATAGGAAATCTGGGAAGTCAGCAGCGAAAAATTTTCAAAAAGTGCCTTTTTTGGCTTGAAAACCATGCATGATTGGTACAGTCGAAAACACGGTTTTTTGGCGTTTTCAGACGGTGCTGGTTGTTTCTAGAACACGAACGTAGAAATTCGGAGAAATTTTTGAAAAAATGAGTAAATTGAACAAAATATAGTCAAAAAATGAGTATGTGAGGGAAAAGTTGACAATTTTGAACCGAAATATAGCTAAAAGCTTAAATCAGTATACCTTCTACGATTTTTTTCGGAAAGTCTGAAAATTCTGGTTGAGATCGCAGCTATTTGTAGCGGAGGGGGTCAGCCGGTTGTTCTGGGGGAATTAAATCGCCCCCCCCAAACCCTTAAAGAACACAGAACACATAGGTATGTTTGTTACATAGGGCGAAGAGAATCTTCACAACTCACTTCCTTCCCCACACGATTTTTTTCAAACCCCGCAAACCATAGGTGCACAAAGGTCAGGGTCGGCAGGGGGTAAAACCGCAGAAATTCAAAACAGTAAATTTAAAGTTTACGAATTTTTTGTTGATTAAACGATCAAAATGGTCAAAATAGCCTATAAAACGTCTTTTTGTCGTAATTTCGCATTCTAAAAGCATTTTTAGTCCATTTTGACTGCATTATATCACTTTCAACGCTAAAAGAATAGAGAAATTGATCAATTTCTGGCGCTTTTTGGGCAAAAAAGTACATAAAAGTACTGCTTTTGACCTTAAGAATGATGCAAACAACGTTCCGTCAGCTCAAAATCGCCGGACAATACCTGTCTGGCTGACCCTTCAGCGGGGATAATACCCCGTTCACCCCCGTGCACGTATGCCGCAAAAACATTTTTACCCCACCTCTAAATTTGCGATTTTCAGAAAAGATTATAGAGAGCATATGATTCAAGCGTTTTTAGCTTTTGTTGGTGGAAAAAATGTTAATATTTTCGACGCTTTGCGCCAAACTCCATTTTTGACTATGCTTTGTTAAATTTTATCGAATTTGTTTGAAATTCTTTATTAGCATCGCCAGAAATGCTAAAAAATGATGCTTTTAATGCGTTTATATCGATTTTGAGTCCAAAAAAGGCGAGAGAAATTTGTTGCTTTCTCCCCACCAAATGCTGTGCATGTACATAAGCATACGAACGACACGCGTCTTTGTTCATTTAGGGCCTTCGATATATGTCAGAAAAAAAGTGTTGTGGGTACTAATTGTAAGGCGTCCGCGCAAAATTTTAATCTGAAAGCGATTTATCGCAAAATAAGCTTTTAGGCGTTTTTTTTTGCATTTTTGATTCTGTCCACTGCAGGGTTGCCAAGTGCTCTTGTCAAAAAACCCCATATTTTCACCTCAATCTGCCTAAAAAACCCCAACCAATGGTCAAGCTGAGGCGCAGAAAAACCTCAATCGCTAAAAAAGTGCCTCCAACGGCCTAAGAAAAAAACTCGAAAATGGGGGAACCCCTCCAACTTGGCAACCTTGCTACTGATACCAGGTCGTGCTCGTGCCAGGCTGCCAGGTTTTGTAATGTTTTCATTCAGCATTGCATTGAATGGCCACCTATAAGCTGTCGTTCTTGATTTAGGTGCATCTCTATACCGATGTTTCTGCAACACCGTATTCTTACGATTTCTATTTTTATCTGCTTAACTTATCGCACATGTATGTTTCTTTAGGCGAGGTTAGGGAGCCGGTCATTTTTGAGAGTAACGTCGAGCGTAGATGCACAGATGGCCGATCCGGAGGTTTAGCAGAGAACTTTTTGAGTCAACTAAAATTGGCCTTAAAACGTGGTATAAACCTTAAATTGAAAATTGTTGATGATTTTTTATTTAGAATCTAGAAAAAAGTTATGAAGGCTCTTTTGATTAGGATCCTACAACTGCTAATCAGATTTAACCAGAAAGTAGAAAAATATTTAACACACATGCACACGGTCAAAAGCTCTGGGGATTTCTTGAGGGGGATGAATGAATAATTTTTTGTTATTTAATGCGAAGTTTCGATACCTAAGTTGATGCTAATTTGCTGTATTTCATTCTTCATGAATATTTGTGGTTGAATTTCAATTAAACAAATAACAATTAGAGCGACAAAATAATCTTTAACATGAAATATGTGTGAAATAATGGAAGAAAAGTGCCTAAATAACAAAATTTATAAGTTTAATACGAGAAAAATAACTACGTAATTGAAATTATGCTATTAACCGCCGTTTTACGCTTTTCAATAGTTCGAGCAATGCGCTTAGGTCCAAAAATGGCCCGGGGTACATGCTTTTCAAAAGTTCTGGTATGGAGGTACCCTCCATACCCCTCCCAGTGTGCATGTATGATATTTAAAAGTGATAGAGTGGTTATTTCGTTGCTTGCAGATGAAAATTCTCGGTAATGTGATATGCAAATGAGGGAGTTGGAAAAAATTGAAAATCTTTGAAAAATATGGCAAAGTGGAGACCAAATGAACAAAATCAAAAATTTTCAGCAAAAGTGCTTAAAATTGATCACGAATTGTGGATTAACATAGTTTTTTACGCAATTTTAGCATTTGGGATATAAGAAGCACTCTGACCACACGTGGGCGTGGGGGGGGGGGGTTTGGGGGTATGCACCCCCAGAAGTTGGAATACCCCTTCCCCTAGAAATCAAAATATCCCCCCTCTAGAATTCAATTTTTGAAAATTTCGTTACTTTTCAGCGATTTTTTGATGCCATTGGATAGTGGTCAATGAGAAACGTCGAAAAATGGCGTTTTTTCCACTATACGACCTCCACCTTTAAGACCATTTTTTGACCTTTGAAAATTTTTTCGCCCTCCTCCCTCATAAATTTTTTCACCCTCACACCCAAAATTTCGGTGCTGTCCACCTATGATCTGACTGACCTACCGACTAGTTATGGTTGTGCATCTATGCCGATTATCAAAGGTAAGCAACCGAATGAGGTATTCTTTAAAATAAATTGGATAGGCTGTTTTTCTGCGTTTTCCATTTTCCAGCTTTGATATTTGCGATGCTAAGCTATGTGCTTGCTAGTGATGTACTGAATCGCTTTATTCTTATCGTCAAAATTTTCATTCTTCCAAATAGCGTTTAAAATGTCTTCGTAGAACTTATTTTAAATCGTGTCTGTATCTGCAGATACCTATACCTTGCATGATGCACATTCGGCGTTCGGCTTTTCTTGACCCTAAAGAGATAGCCGCAATATTTGTTGAAAATCTAATGAATGGATGACGTTGCGATTAACGAGTGTCTTAAAATCCCAGAACCCTTAGCCATAATCGCTCTAATCTTTAAAATTTCACTTTTTGGCCGAATGGGTTTCATTTGTGACGCGCTATTTTTTCACATTTATTGAACGAATGAATTATAATAATGACATTATTAATTTGTCAATATTTTGTATGTCATTACCAATATCATTGAGCCAAACCCGAATCCATAAGGAATGAAGTTTGATACTCTGCTAAATATCTAAAAAACTATTGGATTAGTTAAAAAGCGCTTTGTCGAGGTTTTCCAACATGTTCTGCTAATTGAGGATTGAATCCACATTCTGAATTTTTTCGGGCAAATTTCATACTTCTTAATTTTTTAAGTTTTATTCTATTGAAGGGAGAGGATGAATGTGGAAATGGCCAAATAGCAATCGGTGGTTTCTTTTCGCAAGTAAAATGCCATTGCGAGTTGTGATCTTTCTTCATTATTTAAAAAAGCCATTTTTGTCAGAATAAGGCGATTAAATTATTGCGAGTTGTGATCTTTCTTCATTATTTAAAAAAGCTATTTTCGACAGAATAAGGCGATTAAATTCAATCTTGAAGCTCATTTTATCAAAGAAAATTTAATTTTTCTCAGAAGCACGTTTCTTAACGCCTTAGGACTACATGGCATATCATGGGAGTTCTAGCGGAAAGGGGTCAAAATCAGAAAATTTTCCTCAGTGACGATGGGTTGCGTCAAAAACATTTTTGACTTTTTTGATGATTTTTTCCTTTTCTAGAAGATGAAAATACGAAGCAATCTGAAAATTTACTAAAATTGAACAGAATTCGGTCAAAAATAGCTATTCGGCGCAGCGAAGCGCCGAAAAATTAATGTTTTAGGCACAAGGATCGTTAAAAACGTTTGGAACAACACATTTTCTATACTTTTTGAGAAATGATTATTCTGAGAGGTTCGAAGCATGTTGCGGGGGACAGCAAGCAGCAGCATACCGAAGTCTCCAAACCCTCTTCACCAGAACACGCTTATGACTGCTCAACTTATAACAAAATACGACCTGTGTTTATTCTTCATCCTTTATTCAGATAAATATAATTGGATTTGACTTATCCTGCTTTATCCGTAAGCATTTTTAGGCTACATTTTTTAGAAGGTGACTTTTTAATTATAATATAACTTTGTCAAGCGATTTTATATTTATCTTATGGTTTTCTCGTATTTCCTCTGCTAAAAAATTGAAACCAAAACGCTGTCTGCTCAGTTCATTGGTATCTGTGTTGTCCCTTTGAGCCATTATGTAACCGTTTTTAGCACCGCGACTATACGACATAACATATGCTATTTAAGATTGCTATCTGTCAACATATGTTTCGCTTGGTTATTCGTTTTCGGGTTTATGCTTGGAAGCAGAATAGTTTCGCCGTTTCCTGAATTCAACTTTCCGCCCACCACGCCGCTTATTGCACAGCGTAAACGTCAGCAACGCTAATTCAACATTTGTGCCTCCATTCACAATTGTATGCTTTCTCTCACTTCATTGTTCCTTTGTGGTGTGCAACAGCTTCCTGTTCTCTCTGTGTGCGATATGTTTGAAAACTTTTTATACTTTTAGCTATTGGCCGTCTTTTTGCCTCTGCGTAGCGTCACACGTCTATTTATGCATTAATGGGGATAGCCGACTTATATTTTACCCACGCGTAGTTCCTATATTATGAAGATTAGCCGAATATTCTAGACACTGACTTTAGCATTATCCGACTTTCGACCTCGATGCGCATAATAGCAATTATTTTTACATTAATTGGAGCTGCACTACTTTCGCGTGCATCAGTCGAACCGGATGCCATTCGTACTACGTATTCATTCTTATATCCAATGAGAGACTCCGTGTAATGGACGGCAGGATAGCGTTTCTAAATAATAGCAATCGCGGCGAATATAATGCGCAATTATCGACCGAAAATCGAACTAGCGAGGTCATAGGATTAGAAAATCCGAGGCCGAAATGTTCCCGAAATATCAACGAATATACCGACGTGCTAACTACGAATCCAGCTTCAATTTTTAATCGTTGCAACGTGTCTGTGGTTAGTAGAGACAGCCGAATCCGCTCGATACCCGATAAAACCCAGTCTATTCAGTGCAATAGCGCTCCATCAGTGAACCTGCCAAAACGGCGAGCCGGCGATCTACCGGCGAAGCTAGCGTCGCCGTTGGAAACCGTTGTCGACATTAACGACGTCAAGGCAACCACAACGCCCAAATTCCATTATCCCAAGTCTGCCGAATTTTTTCCAGCCAGACGAAGAAACAGGGACGTGGACTTCGAGGATATTGATAAATTGACTGCATCGTTATCGCCGCATATTGCCTGTACTTCGTCAGCCAACGTTTCTTCGGCGCAGTCGTCGATTATTTGCACGGTTTGCGGCAAATGCCGCTGCGCCGATTGCGCTCGACCGCGCCAATTGCCGTCGATCTATTTGTGCGGCAGGACTTGTTTGTGTTCAGTCGATGGATTAGTCGATTGTTTATCTTGCGCTTGTTGCCTCAAAGGTTGCCTTTATCACCTAAATTCGCACGACGGCGATTCCGCGGCTTACGACCGTCGTCGTCGTCGTCGCAGTCGACGCCATTCGGCGCCGCCTCATTTTCGCCACGACGCGTGCGGTAAAAACGGTGCTAACGTTGGTGCCTCCTCCTCCTCTTCTCCATCTTCTTACTCATTATTCGGCAGGATGAATTTCTGGAAAGCGTTGTGCTTGCTGGGCGCTTGCTTATTTTCGCCCTGCCTTTGGTGCTATTTGCCGCTCAGAGGTTGCGCCAACCTTTGCTCATTCTGCTACGCCAAGTATCACGACCGCGGTTGCAGGTGTTTGCGTCGGCCATGCTCTAATGGCGAGCAATTTAAACAGTCCTCAACTGGGCCTAGCAACATGCGATTATCTGCTTCGACGCATTTATCAACCCCTAATAACACTTGCCTCGATGAAATAAAACGACGGTCTAAATCTTGCACGGACGGTAAACACTCGAAAACGGATTTAACGGATTTGATTGCAGCCGAAAAGAGTAAAAAGGGAGCCAATCAGTACGTGCATTTGGAGCACCGGCTGCTTATGAAAAGTTACAGCACTGGCTGCGATCAGAAGTTCGGCGTAGATCGGTCATTTGACCCGAATGACCTGGCTTGCAATGGTTCGCGCGCGAACTCTCGGCGGACTAAATCCGGTTGCCGGAGCGATTCTTTGCTGAATAAAATTATTATTGGACCTCCTTGATCCGCGACTGATTCTCTTTTTACGTCCGCTGATGTTTTTTACTTTGTCTACTCCAATATTACGACACGGGCATTTACGAAACGGCGCTGGATTCGGATTAGCGGCATAATTTTATATGCGTCATAATCTATTCTACCTGTTTATTTTATTGTTCTTTTGTTTGTTGACTGCGGTATAGTCTATGTGTACGTAACGATTGCATGTAGATTATAAGTGTATGTTTTGCCTGATATTTATAATACATGGTATATGAATTTAAAATAGTCGAAAATCTATTCATCGAGTCACCGCTAAATCCCAATGCGGTACTAACTAAAAGCACGTGTAACTGAGTAGTAGAGAGTTTGAAAAATTACAAAGGCTGGTTAAAGCGCCTATACTACTTATAGAATGAGTTTATCATGCCCGAACTGAAAAGCGCAAAAAAGTGATAAGTGACTTTTAGTAATGATTTAAGCAACTTTGGAAGGTAAAAAATGAGCATTTTGAATTAGTATAAATAATTTGACTAAGCAGCTTTGTATTAAAGCCGATTTCGCTAAACCTTGTTCATGAAAATTAATTTTCGGCGTTCAAGTAAGTAGCTATAAAACTAGCTTCCTAGACAGTCTACAGGAGTAAACCTCGATATGGGTACTACTTAATTCGCGATTATTGCTTAAGTTTAAACCGCTTCTGTAATCAATTTATATTGACTCAGAAATTTTGATTCTTGCGTTAAGGTTTCGTGGATGACTGCAGTAACCTAATAAGCAACTTTAGTAGAAATAAGCCGGTTTGAAATATACCAGAACGAAGGATAGTATGCAAGCATATCGTCTCTATTTTACTTTTGGAAATTTCACTTTTCTGTGGCCATACTGACTTATCAGTTTCTTGGTAGCGCGGACAAGTGGCCTATTTTATTAGTTAAAAATGATAAAAAATATTGAAAAGGCTCAGAAAAAATTGACTCTCGTCTAAAAATTGAAGAGGGTTGCAGAAAATCAACTCTTGATTGAGATGTACATAGTATCGACCGATTTTCGGTACTTAATTACTCCTATCTCTTTCTATCATAAACGTTTAGGTAGGACTATCTAATCTATGCACCCAAGACCGTATTTAGGGGGGGCGGCTTTTCCTTTTTGGTGGCCGGAAAAATAATTTCGAAAGGTAAGATAATGCGCGCCAGATTGAAAAATTGTCTGTCTTTGACGTAAAATCTTCAAATTTTCGGCGCATCGCGCCAGATATGAAGCATCTTTCAGAATTTTGGCTCAAGCGCGACCGAAAAACGACACGTTTTGTAGCATTTTGAGTAAGAAAAATTTTATTCAGAAAAATTTAAATTTTATGATCATCAATGGATAGAGCATGTTGAAAAATGTCGAAAAATGCGGTTTCTGCGTGCTATCGCGACGAATTTCCTGAGATGTAGACCAATTTATGCTAGATCCGCCCCCATTCCTTAGCCGAATCCTGGATACGCGCCTGCCTGTATGCACTTATATCAGAGTAGCGCCTTAACGCGTACCTATAATATACTTGGGTACCCCCAACATACGAGCCCCCTCACAGCTTTAACGGGGCACATCTGGGAGGTGCGGTTTTATTAAAAGATGAGATAATAAGGAAACTCTGGTGCTTTTTTCTTTTTTGTTTACAATCTACCGAGTTTGTAATGAGCGCGTAAAGTTTTGGCATAACGTGATAACATAGCGAATTTTGTTTGTTTTTTACGCGGCTTGTGAACAACTCAGTATTAACACCTACAAAGAATTTAATGGCTTTGAATCGTACAGGAAGGAATGTTCCACATACCACTTTTTTATGTTTTGAATATGCATTACTTCTCGAATGGGAGTGTAAAGAGTGAAAATCTGGGGGTGAAACAACAGATTTTGGCCGAGTTTTTAAATTGTTTATGTCTGCCAACAACTCCGGTCATGAGTGTCCAGAAATTTTTCTGATAGAGAATGAACTACATGTTATGGGCTACTTCCTGTTTACCAGCAAACATACGCTCAATTCAGAGTTAGATATGGGGGTTTAAATCTTAACTCTAGTGGATGGAGTGAAAAACATTTTGTCTAAGATTTCTCTGTCAACTTTTCCACTTATGAGTCGGAACAAATTGAATAAAATTAAAATAAAGTACGTCTTAGAGGCTACTCGTCGCAGCAAACCGATGTAACATTGAATCATTTGTGGGGTGCAAAGTTCAAGATCGGGTGCAAAATGGGCGAAAACACTCGTTTCTTTCTCTACTTTGATTGGTAAACATCAAATACTTTGCGGAACAGAAGATTTTCATATACAAACGTACTAGAATTTGAAGGCTACAAACTGGCCCGAATCGACTTTCTTCACACTCAATGGGGAACTTGGTTCAGATTTTTAAGTTCACAATGTGGTGGATGGTGGAAAATCCGTTTTTATCCCTTTTCGCCACTTTTTCCCTTTTAGAATTCGGGATAAGTCGAATAGAATGAATATAAAGTACTTTCTGAGGGGCATACGTCACAGCAAATTGTGTTTGAGTTTTTTCGGGAGGTGTAAAGTGAAAAGTCGGGGTTTAAAACGTGTTTTTGCCCTGTTCTTTTTCTGCCAAGTTCTCCGATTATGAGTCTAGACATGATGACAAGTCTAAAAATACACCTGAGTTCAAACGTCATACGTCAGCTGGGCGCGTTCATTTGCACTCACTAGTGGTGTAAAGTGCTTTACTTCTCATATTTATTCGTCTTCAGACATTGTGAAGAGTTAATTTTCTCATAAATATTGATCGTAATATCAGAATAGCGAATCCGACTTTATTTACACTCAGTGGTTGTGTATAGTTTACACTGAAAATTAGCTTAAGTTCTAGAGCGTTGCAAAAGCTAAATTTGTTTTAAAATGTTATATGTAACGTCAGAATTACGAATCTGACTGCTAGTTTTCTCTACACTCTGTAGTTATGGAAAGTTTATACTATTCAATTATCGTTGATGTGAAAGTTTACACTACGAATTTATTTTACGTGCAGAGCATCGCAAAATGTAAATTTTTCTTCGAAATATGTTCCATAAGGCCAGTACTTCGAATCTAGATGCTTTTTTTACATCCTGTAGTTAGGCTGAGTTTACACTAAAAATTAATTTTAGTTCTAAAGCGTTGCAAAAGCTGAATTTTTTCCAAAATGTTCCATGTAACGACGGGTTACGAATATGAGTGTGTTCTTTACAACCGAGTAATTGCGCTGAGTTTACGCTGGTAATATTTGATCTGTTTTAACAAGATGAAAGGTGATCCTATTTAAAAATATAATGCTGATCTTTAGAACAATATTGTTCTCCGCGTCCATGGACTGCTGTCATTATTGGGGCATGTTACCGTATGTGTTTATTGACTGATTTACTCAGATAATGCTAATTAAAAGTAGGGTACTAGCAAAGAAAAATGTTCAGATGGAACATAAAGGATGAATGTACTTGTAATTGCAGATTATTAACGACATAAAAGGACGGGACTAGGAAAAGACACCTGATTCGCTCAAAAAATCAAAAGAATTGCTAAAAATCAGATTTCTCTAATCAACACAAAAATCGAATTATATATATTCTATGACCTCTGAAAAAAGAAGGCCTATTAAATGCCTTTTACTGGTGGTTGGTGAATAGCTTGGAAGGAAACCTTGGCCTGGGTAAAGAAGCCGATTTAGCTTGAGTATCCGTATCACATTTTCATGACAATATTTAATCAATATTTAGTTGAAGGGCTCAATAAGGTGAATTTTGACATTCATGCTGTTTATTAAAGGTCTGCCGTTACATGTATTATGCTGGCGTGATGAGATGATGTAGGTAGACCTGCCTTGGCATTTTACATATATAGAGCTTTTAAAATTTCCGCTCAATCGTCTTGCACTATCGCATATATTTGCACGGTTATCTCGCTCATTTTTCGTGCGCCGTGTGTCCTAAATTCTTTGGTGCTAACCTGTTTGCGTACATATTTTTAATCCCTTGCAGCACTTCAATACATTTGCAACAGCGGTCGTTCGGACTTGTATTCAGATAAGCTTAGTGAACAGCAATGAGTTGTCGTTTTCTTTAATAAGATTGATTAGTTTTATATTCAAGGAATAAAGCATTGTGTTATTTATTTCTTAAACTGCTGAGGTCACAACCGTACATGGGCAGCAAGAAAATTCTGGGAGTCTCGTTGAGTGAAATCGCCAAAAAATGTTACTAAAAATATAACTCTGGGGTCCTACATTAATCTGTGGGAGTTTTTCATCTTCTAGGGGACAACCACACATGGGCGTGGGGGTATGCACCCCCAGAAGTTGAAATACCCCCCCAGAAATCAAAATACCCCCCAGAATTCAAATTTTAAATTTTTTTGCTTTTTTAGCGATTTTTTGATGCCATTGGATAGTGCTTGATGCGGAAATGTCGAAAAATTGTGTTTTTTCGCCATACGACCACTTTTAAGACCATTTTTGACCTTTGAAAATGTTTTCAACCCCCCCCCCAGAATTTCGGTGCTGCCCACCTATGGTTACAACCACACCTGGGCGTGGGGAATGTGCACCTCCCCAGAAACCAAAATACTCCTCCCCAGAAACCAAAACACCGCCAGAAATCAATTTTTGAAATTTTTTGTTATTTTTTTCGTTTTTTTTAATGCCAATGGATAGTGTTCGATGAGAAACGTAGAAAAATGGTGCTTTTTCGCCCTACCACCATTTTTAAGGCCATTTTTTGACTTTTGAATAATCTTGCATCCACCCTCAGAATTTTCTTGCTGCCCACGTATGGCTGAACTCCCTGAAACCCCTTACGTCAACTTGTGGCCACTAATTAGCCTTCCGTAGGCCGCAGAATATACATACTTCGATTTTTGTGTTGCTTAGAGAAATCTGATTTTTAGCAAATATTTTTGATTTTTGAGCCCATAAGTGACTTTTTCCTAGTTCCGTCCTTTTGTGTCTAATAATCTGCAATTCCAAGTATATTCGTGCTTTTTGTTCCATGGGAGCATTTTTCTTTAATGTATGTACATAAATATGAATACCTACGAGAAATAGATTAGGTACTATATTTAGGCAGCAACGAAATGCTATCATCTTTCAATTTTTAGTCATTCACGTAGGTAAATTTGCGGTCCAGCTTAGCGATTTACAGCTGTTGTAAACCGAAAATATTTTAAAATAATCAATATTTTCTAAAGCTGTCATTTTGCAGCAGCGAAAATTTTTGAAACAATACCGTAAGATTATAAGAATTTTATACTTATAAAAACATACACATCACTTATAGGTACATCATAGTGTCGGATCCAGCCCAGAGTCTTTGTTAGAGCGGTTCTTAACAGTCATATTCGTTGAAAGTAGATCGCAAAACTTTTGTAAAAAGGATTCTTTTTTCAGCCACTTTCGTAGTCTAGTTTATGAGTGTATTTGGACGTAGAGAGATACATATAGTCTGTTTTTTGCAATAGTGAATAACTTTGTTCAGAAAATAAATTTTTTCGTATTACTGTAATATCTACTCAATTTCTTCCTTGCTTGAGAATAAGTAGCAATTTTTTTTGATAGAGATGGCTGGTCGAGCGACGAGGAAACTGGCTATTACAATAAGAGGAATACCTATTGCGTTGCGTAGCGAATTCATGCCCTAGGTTAAAAAAATACACTTTAGTGCGCGTAAAGCTAATTCGCTCGAGAAAAGCATGTTATACGTGTAGCAAACGTAAGAATACGATTTCAAGTACTGTAGTTATTTTTTCTGCGCCGCGCGCGGTTTAGCGTTTCTCCTCAGCTCAGCAACGGGATTTTCAAATGTGACGTTTTTCCCGACAGATTGACGGTTTCTAGAATATGCTGACGTAAAGATGCTTTTTTTTTACAAAATTTTTAGGGGCTTTTGCCCTGGGGGCGCTTGAGAACGCAACCCCAGAAGACTCCCTCAGCCCTGAAAAGGCATTGATTATTGGCCAATGTTGGCCCAAAATTCTTTCGTTAAAGGCCAATATTGGCCAATAACGCGTGCATTAGGGGCCAATATTATGAAAATACAGTATATAATGATAAACATATTATGTGGAAAAATTAGAACCTCGTTGAAAACTATCATTTACATTCAAGTAAATGTTTAAGAGAGTTTCAACCTACTGCAAAGCGTAAGATATCACACGCCGAATCTGTATGACCAGAATTGCTAGCGTCTGTTTCTGTTTATTGGAAAGCTTTTCCGCTGAATTTAGTCCAGATAAACCAGGCCACTAAAGTGACCTATAAGTACATACCTATATGATGCAGTCTTGCCTCTTAGCAGTATCAAAGATCATAATGCAACTCGATATTCTATAGAATATACCTATTTGATGTCGCATTAGTATAGAACACTTTTGTAGCCACTTTTAAACTGTTTCAAGAAAACCCTCGATCAAATGAAACGCTCTAAAGTTGCGTAGGTACCTTTATATGTATAGTCTGTTTCATTTATCCGAGAGCTTTTTCAGTGAATTATTTGACGGCTACAGTAATCCTTTTTTCTTATTTACTGTAGGTCGCTAGATCTCACTGTAGCTACGTAGCAAAGAAGGGTTTTTCAATTACATTTTTAGCGGCATAATTAATTCTCGTCTTCCAGCAGATCAATCAACTACAGATAAAATCACGTATTCAGCTAATCCTAAGTTGACATTTTAAACACAATAGACTAAGATGCTAAGAAACGCCGCGAACTTCCGCATGGCTCAGTGGTAGAACGTCCGCTTGTCGTCGAAGCATCCCGGGTTCGATTCCAGCAGACAGCTTTTTATTCAGCGCACTTACTGTCCATGTCCAAGCGCTGATCAAATGCCTAAATTAAATTTATATGGACGGATTAGTGCATTTAAAATGTAAGAATTCCAGCCACTCGCCCTCACTGAGCTGATTTGCCCAATTACAGTAAATCGTCTTGTTTTGCTTACTGTAGCCCTTGAAAAAATTGACTAAAAAGCCTTCGAATAAATGAAACAGACGATACCTATTGTCCTGCTACATAGGTAGGTAACCACTATCTAGCTATTTGAAATCGCTTACTGACATGCACACCTGGGCGTGAGGTGGTTTGGGGTATGCACCCCCCAGAAAACCAAAATACTCCCCAGAAATCAAAATATATCCCCCCAGAATTCAATTTTTTGAAATTTTTTTTCGTTTTTTTCGAAATTTTTGATGCCAATGGATAGTGCTTGATGAGAAACGTCGAAAAATGGTGTTTTATCACCATACCACCATTTTTAAGGCCATTTTTTGACCTTTCAAAAATCTTGCACTCCTCCTCGGAATTTTTCTATGTTGCCCACGTATGCTGACATGGCATTATAATATTTAAGCACACATGTACGCACGCATGTATTTATGTAGGTACATATGTAGGATTTATGCAATATGCACGAGGCAACCGTTCGACAATTAGAAATACCTACCATAGAATTCAAACGACTGAGGGTAGAGATAAAAGATAGCAGGCAAGCAATCTAGCTTCAAACAAAAATAGACAACTGCGTATACATAGGTATCTGTATATACATGATAGCATTAGTATCATTCTTCATGAATACATTGACTCACAACACTTCGCTTATGGCGCAATGTGCGCGCCTGAAGTTTTACCAACACGAAAGTATGGGGTTCAGAAAACCCACGGATGTGTAGCTATTTAAGCATTCTAAATCTCGCAAAAATCGGTCCCTAACGATAATCGCGTTATTGGCCAATATTGGCCTCATTCAACAAAAATTCGGGGCCAACATTGGCCAATAATCAGTGCCCCTGAAAAAGAGTGGCAGCCATTGTATTCTAACCATATGTGCCTGTGTGTACCTGGGCAGCGATGCACGATTTAGAAAGTTTGCAGCTGGCTTAATTCTAGAATAGATAGAAGTAATAGAATTCAAATTAATGGGGATTTATCGGAAGATTATCAGAAAAGTCGATGTTGCTTACATCGACTTTTCTTAAAGCTTTTGATAAAATTTTGCTAAGCTTTTATATAAGCTCTCTAAATATGGAATAAAAGGTATACTTTTTAATTGGCTCAAATCCTTTTTACATAGTCGATTTCAGCGTGTTTGTATTAACGGAGTTTTTTCTGACTTCATGCCTGTTGGCAGTGGTGTCCACCGTTT
>JAVLUZ010000245.1:997150-1030121 GCA_036768485.1 Mermis nigrescens | reverse complement strand
CTCCTCCTTAGCCCAAAAATAATTTTGGAAAGGTAAGGAAATGCGTGAAAATTGGCATCATTTTATCGAAAATTCTCAAAATTTTCGACGCTTCGCGCCGTAGAATCGTATTTTCGTTTATTTAGGCCCCAGCGCGGCCAAAAAACGTTATTTTCTATAGCTGCTCCTCCCTTAGCCCAAAAATAATTTTGGAAAGGTAAGGAAATGCGTGAAAATTGGCATCATTTTATCGAAAATTCTCAAAATTTTCGACGCTTCGCGCCGCAGAATCATTATTTTCGTTCATTTAGGCCCAAACGCGACCAAAAAAACGTTATTTTTTATAGCTGCTCCTCCCTTAGCCCAAAAATAATTTTGGAAAGGTAAGGAAATGCGTGAAAATTGGCATCATTTTATCGAAAATTCTCAAAATTTTCGACGCTTCGCGCCGTAGAATCATTATTTTCGTTCATTTAGGCCCAAACGCGACCAAAAAAACGTTATTTTTTATAGCTGCTCCTCCCTTAGCCCAAAAATAATTTTGGAAAGGTAAGGAAATGCGTGAAAATTGGCATCATTTTATCGAAAATTCTCAAAATTTTCGACGCTTCGCGCCGTAGAATCATTATTTTCGTTTATTTAGGCCCAAGCGCGGCCAAAAAAAACGTTATTTTTTATAGCTGCTCCTCCCTTAGCCCAAAAATAATTTTGGGAAGGTAAGGAAATGCGTGAAAATTGGCATCATTTTATGGAAAATTCTCAAAATTTTCGGCGCTTTGCGCACAGTAGAATCATTATTTTTGTTCATTTAGGCCCAAACGCCGACCAAAAAAACGTTATTTTTTATAGCTGCTCCTCCCTTAGCCCAAAAATAATTTTGGAAAGGTAAGGAAATGCGTGAAAATTGGCATCATTTTATCGAAAATTCTCAAAATTTCCGACGCTTCGCGCCGTAGAATCATTATTTTCGTTCATTTAGGCCCAAACGCGACCAAAAAAAACGTTATTTTTTATAGCTGCTCCTCCCTTAGCCCAAAAATAATTTTGGAAAGGTAAGGAAATGCGTGAAAATTGGCATCATTTCATCGAAAATTCTCAAAATTTTCGACGCTTCGCGCCGTAGAATAATTATTTTCGTTCATTTAGGCCCAAACGCGACCAAAAAAAAACGTTATTTTTTATAGCTGCTCCTCCCTTAGCCCAAAAATAATTTTGGAAAGGTAAGGAAATGCGTGAAAATTGGCATCATTTTATCGAAAATTCTCAAAATTTTCGACGCTTCGCGCCGTAGAATCATTATTTTCGTTTATTTAGGCCCAAGCGCGGCCAAAAAAAACGTTATTTTTTATAGCTGCTCCTCCCTTAGCCCAAAAATAATTTTGGAAAGGTAAGGAAATGCGTGAAAATTGGCATCATTTTATCGAAAATTCTCAAAATTTCCGACGCTTCGCGCCGTAGAATCATTATTTTCGTTCATTTAGGCCCAAACGCGACCAAAAAAACGTTATTTTTTATAGCTGCTCCTCCCTTAGCCCAAAAATAATTTTGGAAAGGTAAGGAAATGCGTGAAAATTGGCATCATTTTATCGAAAATTCTCGAAATTTTCGACGCTTCGCGCCGTAGAATCATTATTTTCGTTTATTTAGGCCCAAGCGCGGCCAAAAAAAACGTTATTTTTTATAGCTGCTCCTCCCTTAGCCCAAAAATAATTTTGGGAAGGTAAGGAAATGCATGGAAATTGGCATCATTTTATGGAAAATTCTCAAAATTTTCGGCGCTTTGCGCCGTAGAATCATTATTTTTGTTCATTTAGGCCCAAACGCCACCAAAAAACGTTATTTTTTATAGCTGCTCCTCCCTTAGCCCAAAAATAATTTTGGAAAGGTAAGGAAATGCGTGAAAATTGGCATCATTTTATCGAAAATTCTCAAAATTTCCGACGCTTCGCGCCGTAGAATCATTATTTTCGTTCATTTAGGCCCAAACGCGACCAAAAAAACGTTATTTTTTATAGCTGCTCCTCCCTTAGCCCAAAAATAATTTTGGAAAGGTAAGGAAATGTGTGAAAATTGGCATCATTTCATCGAAAATTCTCAAAATTTTCGACGCTTCGCGCTACAGTAGAATAATTATTTTCGTTCATTTAGGCCCAAAGCGACCAAAAAAACGTTATTTTTTATAGCTGCTCCTCCCTTAGCCCAAAAATAATTTTGGAAAGGTAAGGAAATGCGTGAAAATTGGCATCATTTTATCGAAAATTCTCAAAATTTTCGACGCTTCGCGCCGTAGAATAATTATTTTCGTTCATTTAGGCCCAAAGCGACCAAAAAAACGTTATTTTTTATAGCTGCTCCTCCCTTAGCCCAAAAATAATTTTGGAAAGGTAAGGAAATGCGTGAAAATTGGCATCATTTTATCGAAAATTCTCAAAATTTTCGACGCTTCGCGCCGTAGAATCATTATTTTCGTTTATTTAGGCCCAAGCGCGGCCAAAAAAAACGTTATTTTCTATAGCTGCTCCTCCCTTAGCCCAAAAATAATTTTGGAAAGGTAAGGAAATGCGTGAAAATTGGCATCATTTTATCGAAAATTCTCAAAATTTTCGACGCTTCGCGCCGCAGAATCATTATTTTCGTTCATTTAGGCCCAAACGCGACCAAAAAAACGTTATTTTTTATAGCTGCTCCTCCCTTAGCCCAAAAATAATTTTGGAAAGGTAAGGAAATGCGTGAAAAATTGGCATCATTTTATCGAAAATTCTCAAAATTTTCGACGCTTCGCGCCGTAGAATCATTATTTTCGTTCATTTAGGCCCAAACGCGACCAAAAAAACGTTATTTTTTATAGCTGCTCCTCCCTTAGCCCAAAAATAATTTTGGAAAGGTAAGGAAATGCGTGAAAATTGGCATCATTTTATCGAAAATTCTCAAAATTTTCGGCGCTTCGCGCCGTAGAATCATTATTTTCGTTCATTTAGGCCCAAGCGCGGCCAAAAAAACGTCATTTTTCATAGCTGCTCCCCCTTAGCCCAAAAATAATTTTGGAAAGGTAAGGAAATGCGTGAAAATTGGCATCATTTTATCGAAAATTCTCAAAATTTTCGGCGCTTCGCGCCGTAGAATCATTATTTTCGTTCATTTAGGCCCAAGCGCGGCCAAAAAAACGTCATTTTTCATAGCTGCTCCTCCCTTAGCCCAAAAATAATTTTGGAAAGGTAAGGAAATGCGTGAAAATTGGCATCATTTTATCGAAAATTCTCAAAATTTTCGGCGCTTCGCGCCGTAGAATCATTATTTTCGTTTATTTAGGCCCAAGCGCGACCAAAAAAACGTTATTTTTCATAGCTGCTCCCCCTTAGCCCAAAAATAATTTTGGAAAGGTAAGGAAATGCGTGAAAATTGGCATCATTTTATCGAAAATTCTCAAAATTTTCGGCGCTTCGCGCCGTAGAATCATTATTTTCGTTCATTTAGGCCCAAGCGCGGCCAAAAAAACGTCATTTTTTATAGCTGCTCCTCCCTTAGCCCAAAAATAATTTTGGAAAGGTAAGGAAATGCGTGAAAATTGGCATCATTTTATCGAAAATTCTCAAAATTTTCGGCGCTTCGCGCCGTAGAATCATTATTTTCGTTTATTTAGGCCCAAGCGCGGCCAAAAAAACGTCATTTTTTATAGCTGCTCCCCCTTAGCCCAAAAATAATTTTGGAAAGGTAAGGAAATGCGTGAAAATTGGCATCATTTTATCGAAAATTCTCAAAATTTTCGGCGCTTCGCGCCGTAGAATCATTATTTTCGTTCATTTAGGCCCAAGCGCGGCCAAAAAAACGTCATTTTTTATAGCTGCTCCCCCTTAGCCCAAAAATAATTTTGGAAAGGTAAGGAAATGCGTGAAAATTGGCATCATTTTATCGAAAATTCTCAAAATTTTCGGCGCTTCGCGCCGTAGAATCATTATTTTCGTTCATTTAGGCCCAAGCGCGGCCAAAAAAACGTCATTTTTTATAGCTGCTCCTCCCTTAGCCCAAAAATAATTTTGGAAAGGTAAGGAAATGCGTGAAAATTGGCATCATTTTATCGAAAATTCTCAAAATTTTCGGCGCTTCGCGCCGTAGAATCATTATTTTCGTTCATTTAGGCCCAAACGCGGCCAAAAAAACGTCATTTTTTATAGCTTATTAGGAGAAAATAAAAATTTTTCGAAAAAATTGAATGTTATGAGCTTAACGGATAGAGCATGTTCGCAAACGTCAGAAAATGCACTTTATTTGGCGCCCCGGCGACCATATCCCTAAATATAGGGTCACCAATTTTGGACCGCCCCCCCCTTAGAAAAATCCTGCCTACGCCCCTGTATATATATATATATATATATATATATATATATATATATATATATATATATATATATATATATATATATATATATATATATATATATATATATATATATATATATATATATATATATAAATATATATATATATATATATATATATATATATATATATATATATATATATATATATATATATATATATAGTGATGTCCAGGTGCCGCTTTTTTTACCAGTGCCGGCGCCGGTGGTTCCGCTTACTTGTACCGGTGCCGGTGCCGGTGCTACATTAGCATATTATATAGTGTACTATGCTTCTTCAAAAAGGGTTAAATTTGTACCTATTTTTCACCGGATATACATATTAAGGGCAAAATTTCATTTGGCTAGTAACGACTTCATTATTTTTAATTTATGAATACATATTAATTTTCTCACTTAAGCATTAAACAAACAAAAAATTGTAATAAAATTGAAATTCGAAGAAAAATAAAAGTTAAATAGTGTATTATAAGTTTAAGTGTAGCGCAATCAAGATTGGCTTGTGCAGTAGTTGATTCTTTAGTCAAATCGAAATTTGGTTTTAGTGCATTAGTTAAATATTCAACTAGTAAGAAACAAACATGAAAATAGCCACAAAAACTTTTTGAGGTTAAATTATTTGAGTTTATCATTTCACATTTTCAAAAGCCTCTGAAAACAAAACATGGGATATATTAGTAATGCAAAAGACTTACATAGAAGTTCATTTACAAAGTTTTAACAAGCTTTTTCTGAATAATTTGCAGGAAAAAGTTTTGCATAAAAACTATTTTAAAATTCTAGCTGCGTTTTACGGTCTTCTGCTCACGAAATGGAAAAATAAAAATGGATTTGATGAAATTAAGTTGAAAACTACTCTGTAGTACTCATCCTTCTTGCCTACAGATGGTAGAATTAGAAGAACTTTCCACTCTATATGTCGATGTTTTTAATTTTAATTTACTTTATTTATTAGTGTCCACGCTTCTTGCTGTTAATTGATGTTTTCAATAAGATGTGTTTCGTTAAATGAATAATTCATTTTTAAAGCTCGAAGACTTGTTCTGAAGTTCAGTCAAAATGCTTCACTATGCTAATCAGAAGATTTTATTAACAAAATGCTACCTTTTTGCGCCTTTATTCATTAAATTGGTGATAAATGAGCTTCAATTATTCTTTTTACACTAATTTTTTCTCTTTTATCTAGCACCGGCACCGGCGCGCCGGTACCAGCCTAGCACCGGCCCGGTGCCCAGGACATCACTAATATATATATATATATATATATATATATATATATATATATATATATATATATATATATATATATATATATATATATATATATATATATATATATATATATATATATATATATATATATATATATATATATATATATATATATATATATATATATATATATATATATATATATATATATATATATTAGAGATAGATGTGCCGGGGCCGCCCTTTTTGCCGGGGCCGGGCTGGGCCCCGGCGCCGGGGCCGGGGCTGGGGCCGGGGCCTGGCCGGGGCATGTACAAAACATATACCTATACTTACTAAGCTATACCAAGCATCCACATTATTTCTATACTGATCTAACATCTTAGTATTACTATTGTAAGTCAATTACATATTGCTTTAATGAATTAAAGACCTAAAAATAAGCAGATAAAAGAGAAATAAAGAAAAAAATTAATAAATAATTGTGAATATAGCTCTTAGGCATAGGAAATAAAAGCTAAGCTGAACAGAATATAACTTTTCTATAGTATTAATGCTGATTCGATGAAAGAAATAGACGAGCAAAACAGTTACAATACAAAAGATTACGATTACATTGCACGAGAAATAAGTAACCCAGAGATTAATTACACGCTTGAAAAACTTATCCTCTAGAATATCAACAAAATCATAGTGGCGAAAAATGCTTGTACGACGAAAAATCATTTACCAAGATTAGGGAACATGCATAATCAAAATAGATTATATTTAAAAAATTAATTGAAAATCACACAAAAATGAAGACATTTGCTCTATTATTTGGCGCACAGCGCCGAAATTAGTGAAAAATCGCATATATTAAAGCAAACGAATTCTATCTGGATGATAAAATAAGTTGCCGTACTCTATCATTTTTTTAAGGCACATAAGTACATACATCGATTTATAAAACAATTTTTCAGACACTGGTGAAAGTCCCTTGCATTTTTAACTTTATTGTGTAAGAATTATCGGTCAAACGTGCTTATTTTCGCAATAAAAATTGTTAATTGAGCTAAGCTATTCAAGAATGTATCGAATTGTTTCAATTGTCACTCAAATCTTGATTATTAGATTACCTGAAGCGAAACACAACAGTAGCCTAAGCTTAATTTTAAGGAAATTTAGCTTATTTTTGCGAATAAATAAATATTATGTTGCGTAATTCGGCAAAAAAGATAAATTTTGTTCGATTTTCATTAATTTTTCATCGTTTTTACAGGCCCCGGCCCCGGCTCCAGGGCCAGCTCCGGCCCCGGCCCGGGGCCCGGGACCGGGGCCGGGGCTGGCACATCTCTAAATATATATATATATATATATATATATATATATATATATATATATATATATATATATATATATATATATATATATATCATAGGTCGCGCGTTAGCGCGTACCTATAATATATACTTGGCCATCCTTTTTCTTATGTGTTTATCACTAACGAGTGCGAAATTTGTATTTCTCCTCACAGCAACAATGGCCACACCTGGGAATTGCGGTTTTTTTAATCGATGGATAATTGAAAAATTTGATGCCCGTTTTTTGTCTACACTCAATACCGAGTTAGCAATGAGCGTGTAAAGTGTAAACCGAGAAATCACGGAGGGCCAATTTTTTTACAAATGTTGCCCCTGAGCTGTAGATTACGAATCTGAACTTAAAATTTGTTTACACTCAATGGTTGTTGCAAAAAAGTGTAAAGTATTCGTGTTCTTTACTCCTTGCGTGTCCTTCAGCTTATATAACTCAATTTTGGTTTCTGTGCATTCCAATCAGTTTTATAATGTAGAGGGTTGCAAAATCTCAAAATCGAATTTTTTGTCTCTTAAGATGCAATATTTCTTTATCTGTGATCGTTTTAGTGTAAAGGGTTCGAGTGAAAAACGATATTCCTTCAACTAATCCGCTAAGTAGGCGGAACATGCTAATTATGCTTAAAAGGTGCTCCTGACCTTAGCATTACAAATCACCAGCTTATTTTGTTTCTATACACCCAATGTTGCAGTATTAGCACAAGTGTAAAGTTTACACCGAGAAGCATGTTTTATGTCCAGAGCATCGTAGATGATGAATTTTATTTAAATGTTCTCCGCAAGGTCAGAATAACGAATCTGACCTTTAAACTTTTCTACAGCCAGTGTTTGTTGAGGTATGAAGAGTTGAACTTTGAATTATACCTACATCTATTTTCTAAAGCCGATAGATAACTCCGTATTGCATATTGCTTGATACGATTTTTCTTATTTCAGAGTTTTTTGACTCGTCTTTAATAAATAATTATTTTTATCATCATAAATGCACTATTCTTAAGCTTCAGTAATTGATGAATATTTTTCAAAATAGTATAATCAAGCTTAAATCTGCCGATATGCCGACTTGGCGCAGTGGTTGACAACTCCGTTCTCGGATGCGGTCGTGAAAAAAGAATGATATGGGTTCGAATCTTCTGAATGCTAACTTTCTTCGTTTATTTAATTCTTTCGGCAAAAATATGCACTTCATTTGACTTATTCATCTATTTAGGTTCTGCAGATAACACGTTTTGTTTTTTGAATTTCGCTTCAGTTCTCGAATGGGAGTGAAAAGAGTGCGAAAATCGGTGAAAAGACACATTTTGGCCGAGTTTTCGACTTGTTTATGTTTGCCAACAACTCCGGTTATGAGTTTTAGGAAATTTTTTCTGACAGAAATGTAACTACGGATCAAGGGCTATCTCACGCTTACCAGCATACTTTTCGATAATCAATACGAAATTAGTACCAGGGGTTGTAACTTTACACACTATTGGATGAGTAAAAAAACAGATTTTGTCCAAGATTCTCTGCTAACTTTTCGCTAATGACTTAGGATGAATTGAATAAAAGAGAAATAAAGTAACTCTAATGGCTACAGGTCGAAGCAAGCCATCTTAAAAAACGTAATATTGAGTTGTTTATGGTGGTGTACAGTTCGAAATCTGAGGTGTAAAATGGGCGAAAAACAGGTTATTTTCGTATTTTGATTGGTTAATCATATCAAATATTTTGCGGAACATAAGTTCGGCACATACAAACGTACTACAACTCAAAAGGGCAACAAACTGCCCCGATTGGATTTTATTTACATTCAATGGGGTATAGGTTCAGATTTTTTAAGTTTACAATGTGGTTGACAGTGGAAATACGTGTTTGTCCATTTTTTGTTAGCCTCATACTCTGTTCAGAAGTCGGGCGAGGTCGAATAGATAAAAATAAAGTATCTACTAAGGGGTACGCGTCCACAGCGAATAGCGTTTATTTGCATCAATATTTGGTTTCTCGGGAGGTGTAAAGTCAAAAAAATTGGGGAGCTAAAAGTGTTTCTATCTCGTTTTTTTCTGTCAGTTTTGGGTTAAGAGTCTGGACATAATCTCAAGTCTAAAAATGAACCAGAAACCAAATGTGATACGCCAATTTGTTTGCACACAACAGTGGTGTAAAGTGGTTATATTTATTTGTCCTCGGGCCATTGTGGAGACTTAATTTTTTCATAAATGCTGATCGTAATATCAGAGTAATATAAGAATTACGTATCCGACTAAAATTTTCTTTACACCGTGTTGTTGTGTAAAGTTTGCACTGCATATTAACTATACTTCTAGAGCTTTGTAGTAGCTTTACTTTTTTAAAAGTCTAAAAATGTACCAGGAATCAAATGTGAGACGCTAGTTGAGCGCGTTTGCTTACACTCAACAGTGGTGTAAAGTAGTTTGCAACTAATGTTTATTTGTACTCGGGTCATTGTGGAGACTCAAATTTTTTATGAATCTTTATCGTAATATCTGTGTAATATTAGAATTACGAATCCGACTAAATCTTCTTTACACTCTGTGGTTGTGTAAGCTTTACACTGCAGATTAACTTTAGTTCTAGAGCCTTGTGGAAGCTTAATATTTTTGCAAAATGTTCTACGTAAAATCAGACTTGGGAATCTGACTGTTATTTTTCCAGTTTTTTCTAAATTTTAAGCGGGTCCAGACCCCCACCCCAAGTCCCCCCACAGCTACGTGCCTGATTATAAGATAGGATATGAAATTAGATACCGTGTGCTAAAGATAGGCAATGCTATACAATAGGATGTGATAGATACCCTTTGCTACAGGATAGGCAATGCTATAAGATAGGACGTGAAACAAGATACCCTGTGCTAGCAAGATAGGCAATGCTATAAGATAGGACGTGATTTAAGATACCCCGTGCTACAAGATAGGCAATGCTATAAGATATGATGGGATATAAGATACCCCGTGCTATAAGATAGGCAAAGCTATAAGACAGGACATGATATAAGATACCATGTGCTACAAGATAGGCAATGCTATAAGATAGGACGTTATATATTATACCCTGTGCTACAGGATAGGCAATACTATAAGATAGGACGTGATATAAGATACCCCATGCTACAAGACTGGCAATGCTATAAGATAGGATGGGATATAAGATACCCTGTGCTACAAGATAGGAAATGCTTTTAGATAGGTTTGATATAAGATACCCCGTGCTACAAGATAGGCAATGCTATAAGATGGGACGTAGTATAAGATACCCAATGCTATAAGATAGGACTAGCTATAAGATAGGACACGATATAATATACCATGTGCAACAAGATAGGCAATGCTATAAGATAGGACGTGATATAAGATACTCTGTGCTACAGGATAGGCAATGCCTATAAGATGAGACATGATATAAGATACCTCGTGCTACATAATAGGCAATGCTATAAGAAAGGACATGATATTAGATACCCCGTGCTACAAGATGGGCAATGCTATAAGATAGCATGTGATATAACTTTCCTCGTGCTACAAGATAGGCAATGCTACACGATAGGACATGATATAAGATACCCTGTGCTACAATGTAGGCAATGCTATAAGATAGGATAGGATATAAGATACCCTGTGCTACAAGATAGTCAATTTATAAGATAGGTGTGATATAGATACCCTGGCTGTGCCATAACATGCAGTGATATAAGATAGGAGATACCATCCGCTACAACATATGAAAGATATGAGATATCATGTGATATATGACACCCTTTGCTCCAACAAACAAAAAATTCTAAAACATCAAAAATATAGTTTGACCAAAAAAAATTTTCCAAAACATCCCAAAACATCAAAAATATGGGTTTTATCAAAAAAATTTCGAGAACATCCTAGAACATCAGAAATATGATTTTGGCTAAAAGAATTTTCAAAACCATTCTTGAACGTCAAAAATATGGATTTGATAAAAAGAATTGGTTGACAAAGGACATTTTAAAATAATCCAAAAAATAAAATATGGTTTTTACCAACAATTTTTCAGAAATATCCCAAAAACATCAAAAGACCCGAAAAAAATACAAGGAACATATCAATTTCATATAGCATCAAAAGTCTTAAAAATGGTGGTATAGCGAAAAAACAATTTTTCAAGATTCCTCATCAAGCAATATTTATTGGAATCAAAAAATTGCTTAAAAAAGGAGAAAATGTCAAAAATTGAATTATGGGGGGTATTTTTATCTCTGAGGGGGAGGGGTATTTGCCCTTCTGGGGGTGCATACCCCCCAAACCCCTGTGCCCATGTGTGGTTATAACTTCGGCTGGTCTTAACGTACAACTTTAGGACCAGCTGTCTTAGATCGATAATTATGTCTTTGTTGAAACTACGCTGAAAATTTTGGCGAGCTGCCAACAGTTCGTAACCTATGACGATTTGTTTACACCTAATTTTGACATTGTTTAAACCCTAGATTTTCTGCCTTGTATCACATTACTGCTTACGTTATATCCTTTTTTGACATTCTTGACAATATATTTAGTAACAAAAATTAATCTGCACATTTTAGTAAACCCTTAGAATAGATACGCATCCTGCCAAGCGCAAAATTTTTGGATATCGTCAAAAGTGGGGGCAAACTAATGGCAGGACCAATTATGCTTTTCGCGTTCAAAAATATTAAAGTAGGGTGTAAACAGATTATTTTAGCGCCCGAAGCACTGATGACTGGCCTAAAATTTTACACGTTTTAAAAGAAGAGATTTTTATCCAATCGATGCAGCCAGTCCGAAGATTTCATGTAAGATTCAGCTGAGGTTATGACCACACCTGGGCATACGTCGAAAAATGGTGTTTTTATCGCCATACCACCATTTTTAAGGCCATTTTCTGACCTTCGAAAAATTTTGCACCCTCCCCAGAATTTTTTTGCTGCCCACGTAAGTGGTTATGACCTGTCAAATCGAGATGTAGCCTTTTTTATGGCCGTTCTGTGTATTTTTTAAATTTTAGGCACTGATACTGCTTTTGGAATTTAGTTTTCCCACCAAAATATGGCCCCTAAATCGAGATCTGCCAGATCTTATGTGTGCATCCTATTTTTTTAAAGTTCAAGTTGTCCACTTGTGAAAGACATGTATTTCGCATCAATCATTATCGCGTCATTGAAACTATTCAAACGATGAGGATGAGGAATTATGAGTTTCTGAAGGATTGATTGCTTGTGATTTAACAAAAGAATTGGTCGGGTAGGCTTATGCAAGTAAGGCAGAAGTCGCCGTCAAAAAGTCAGTGCTGCACCGCTTTCAGATGCGGACCGGTGAAAAATACTAGTTTCGCCAAAATGCTTTTTAAAATAAATTTTTCATCTAATCGATTTCAAAATCTATTTACACAGTATTTAACTAAAACTAGTCAACATAATTGCCTCTTAGATACCTGCTCTTTACTCGTCTTCAACAATTTCCTTAAAATATTGAAAATTTGTTAACATATTGCCAGGAAAGGCTTGAATGGAACACCTTCTGTATATCGCCATAATATACGGACAAATTTAAACTGATTAAATCTTCCCCTCGAAAAACCCAATATAACCAATGCAATCAAATTTAATAGAATTAATAAACAGCAAAGTACATTATCAATAAAACTTGATTTTAAAATTGTTTTCCATTACATTCAAAACCCTTCCTACCTTGTTCCACCAGTAAATAATCACCCGAAAAAGCTTCTGGCCATGACCTAGATAAGATCCCATTCTACTGTGAATCAAAGATTATATGCTGCTTCAGCATTCTCGCGACTAATGCGTTTTTCGTCGACTCGATTTCTAGATTTCCAAAAAAATTTTAAATGAGTTATACTAACCCAAAGGAATACTTTAAAAAGTATTGAAAATTAATCGGGTATGGTCGCGGTACAAACGGCCAATTTTCGGTTTACATGGGAATGATAAATAGCGTTATTGATTTTTTGCTATCATAATTCACTCGTCGTATCCGATCCGAAAGGTTTATGCTACGCTGATGCTGTAGAGAAAGAATTCCGTTAAAAATAATTTTGACGCGGGTTGTGTCCACACGTGGGCGTAGGGAGGGGGTAGGGGGGGGGGTATGCAACCCCCAGAAGTTAAAATACCTCCCCCAGAAATCAAAATACCCCCCTCCAGAATTCAAATTTTGAAAATCTTTTTTTGCTATTTCAGCATTTTTTGATGCCATTAGATAGTGCTCGATGAGAAACGTCGAAAAATGGTGTTTTTTTCGCCATACGACCACTTTTAAGACCATTTTTTGACCTTTGAAAATTTTTTCACCCCTTCCCCATAATTTCGGTGCTGCCCACCTATGGTGGTGTCTACGTCGCATAATATTTTTTGGATTGTGTAAATTTGTGTAAACCGAGAATTCGTTGTATTAAGGGCCATAAGAATAGGTTGGCGTAATTGAATGTTCCTGTCTTTCTTATTTTCAGTCGTATTCTTTGCGACAATCGTCAGCACAATATGCTTCTATTTTAAGCTTAGTGTAAAGTGGTTAAAAACGCTTGCTTATTTTACTGGTTGTCATGGAGATAACATTCAGTTTGAGAAATGCCTTTTTAATCGATCAATCTGTTTTTTACCAATCTATCATTACTATACATATATTTTTTACGCCGTCATTATGAAGCCTTTTAAACACTTTCTACAATCTTTAAATCTTTTGTTAAGTTTACACCCTTTCGTGCCGTAATTGTAAACTAACTTCACTTACTGTGGTGCCAAATGATCTAATTCATCCCAAGTTCTACTGTGCTCTTTAGAGAAGTTGTTCAGGGTCGAACAAGAGCGGATTTAGAGGGCAGACCGCCCTTTCCCCTGTCGTTAAAAGATATAATTGAGTGCAATGGAGAATGAATAATATTTTTTGGAATTTAAATTTTTTCTCTAATTGTACGTCCAAAGTGTAGTTTATGCAGAGATAATGATTTTTTAGTTCTTTCAATGATTTACTATCATAGTTTTTGTGCTTTGTGTCGATTTTGCATAATTTCCCGCGGTTTTTGTTGAAAACTTTCAGAAATTTTCCACTTTTAGAGTCTCAAATAATTCTTTCTGTCAAAAAAACGGCGAGAAGCCACTACTTTGAGCACGATGGACATTTTTCTCGACAACTTTTGACACTACTACGAAGATTTGGGATTCCGTCCCCCTGTCAGAAAATCCTGGATCCACGAATGCACCCAAAAGTGTGTCAAAAATATGAAGAGTTTGCCAAATTTACTGTTTTTTTAAAAATTTTACGATTTTGCAAAGATTAATTTTTTGTACAATGTTCATAGTTATAGATTGATATATATATGTGCTTGGCAACAGCATTAGTAGGTAAGATAGTAAGTTTCAGACACAAAAGCTAGGAAACTTTTTAATAATATAAAACTTATTCCTTATTTCAGTGAACATTTTCTTTGAGAATTTTATAAATAAATGTAAATAGTTTTATTCCGAAGTATAAAAAAACACGTATAAAAATGATCTGAAAACTGAAGATACGATTTTACAAATACAAAAATAAAATATTTAATAAAATTATGAAAACCATATATTCCAGAAAAATATGAAAGGTCAAAGGGTCTTAAAGGTGCAAAAAAATTTTTTAAAAACCCGAAAATGGTCTTAAAAATGGTGGTATGCACACCTGGGCGTGGGGGGTTTAAGGGGTATGCACCATACGTGGGCAGCAAGAAAATTCTGGGGGGTGCAAGATTTTTTTGAAGGTCGAAAAAATGGCCTTAAAAATGGTGGTATGGCGATAAAAACACCATTTTTCGACGTTTCTCATCAAGCACTATCCATTGGCGTCAAAAAATTGCGAAAAAAACGAAAAAAAATTTCAAAAATTGAATTCTGGGGGGGGGGTATTTTTGATTTCTGGAAATTATTTTGGTTTCTGGGGGGGTGCATACCCCGAAACCCCCCCATCACGCCCTGGTGTGGCACCCCCCAGAAACCCGAATCCCTCCCCAATAGAAATCGAAATACCCCCCAGAATTCAATTTTTAAAATTTTTTTTTGTTTTTTTCGCAATTTTTTGATGCCAATGGATAGTGCTCGATGAGAAACGTTGAAAATGGCGTATTTTTAACCATACCACCATTTTCAAGGCCATTTTTCACCTTTGAAAAATCTTCTCCCCCCAGAATTTCGGCATTTTCCATGTATGGTGGTATGCTGGTATGCACACGTGGGCGTGGGAGGTTTGGGGGTATGCACACACCCAGAAGTTTGAAATACCCCCCCCACCAGAAATCAAAATACACACCCCCAGAATTCAAATTTTGAATTTTTTTCTTTTTTAGCGATTTTTTTCATGCCATTGGATAGTGCTCGATGAGAAACGTCGAAAAATGGTGTTTTTTCGCCATACGACCACTTTTAAGACCGTTTTTTGACCTTTGAAAATTTTTTCATCCCCCGGAATTTCGGTGCTGCCCACCTATGGTGGTATGGCGAAAAAAGAACCATTTTTCACCGTTTCTCATCGAGCACTATTCATTGGCATAAAAATTGGTTTTTTTCCGACTATGTGCATTCTTTTCTCAAAATAATTGATTCGATATCTTTTCGAGGTAAAAGAAAAAAGAATTCTTTTATCATAATTAGTTGCGGAATTCATTTTTTGGGCCAACTTGAATTAAAGCAGACAATGCAAATCAAAAAAATGTTTAATGCATGTGAATTGCGAATTTTTTAACCTTTCTTACTGTTCCGGATAAACCTGGGGTAAAACTCCCCTTGAGATGTTCCTGTATCCGCCGCTGGTTTAAAGCATGAATGTTCTGTTGTAAACTTGTCTGCTTCACAATATTATTAAGACTGGTTTCATGCGAGCTGATTTTGGTGTAAATTAGTCTACATTATTAAAGCGTGCTTCCTGCTTTAAAATGATTTATATAAAAATCGGCTGTTTTGCTTCTTGTCTATCTTTTCGAAATAACTTAGTTTTCTTTTTTTAATTTTTTCTTTTTCTTTCTTTTCAACAAAACATGTTCTGTTTTATTAAGTTGTTTTACGAATAAATTTCCTCTGTATTCATAGTTAGACATATCAAGCTTGGCCTTTGTATCATACGTCGGCTGCACTTGAGATGCAACTTAAGCACTTAGTTTTATATATTACTCAAAATTGTACAGGTCGAGCTTACGAAAGCTGAAATATTGGAATTAGAAACTAGCGTCGAAAAAATGATATGTGCAAGGAATATTGCATCATCAAAATGTAAATATCGACGGGAAACTCCTAAATACTCATTAGTAACCTCTTTGAATAAATGTTATCCATAAAAAAATATTTCAAATAAACATAAATTAGATTCTGCGTCGATTTTAATCTTATAAACATAGGAAAAATATATCAAATATTGGATAATGATAAAATTAAAATTTCATTTAATCACTTACTAAATGGAAAGCTATTACATTGATCGAATAAAATATTAATTCATTTGTAAATTAAGAGCAATAACCTTTTACGATGCACCAAACTTGATAAGTTCAATGCGTCAAATGTGAGGTGACAGACGTATGCAAAACAGTTTAAAAATTGAAAACGAATTAAATGGTCATTTTTGACAAGAGCCATTAACGTTAATTTAAAGCTAAGATAAATTCACAAAGACCTTATCATATTCTGTCTACCAGCCAAAAAAAATTATATTAATCTTTATAAATAAATTTGAGTGTATCGTATTCTTTTTTCCTACACAAATGGTATAAAAATTGGTCATTTTATGCGTCAAAAGGCTAGAAAGGTATCCTTTGTTTTATCCACATTTAATTATAAATAGAATTAGAATAAAATAAATTAAGATTTAATTATAAATAAATTAGAATAAAATATATTATTTGCAACATCTTGGATCAAATTATCAAATTGAGCCGAGATAGGCAAACAATAACAATTTATCAAGCATTAGATAACTTCAAAACTAAATCAAAGCGTAGCCTTGTCATCACTTTGACCAATTTTTAGTGCAAACAAAAGATATTTGAAAAATTCGAAATCTAAATATGTTAGGATAATGATCGACTTAAAAATTTGGAGCCGCCTAATAATTGACAAACAAATTAGGGCAATATGTAGAAGCACGCAATTTGTTTAGAATAATTAATTCCTAAAGCTGTTTACACACCAAAATTTAGAAAATAAAAAAACCGGAAAATGCGCTAGTCGGCCGACACTACCGGGCATGCATATGGGAGAGATGCCTTCGGGAAGAGATCTAAACATAGGTGTGCGGCACCAAAGTTCTGGGGGGTGTGCAAGATTTTTTTAAAGGTCAAAAAATGGCCTCAAAGAATTGTGGTATGGCAAAAAAACCATTTTTCAACGATTCTCATCGAGCACTATCCATTGGCATCAAAAAATTACGAAAAAAACAAAAAAATCTCGAAACTTGAATTCTAGGGGGCATTTATGTTTCTGGAAAGTATTTTGGTTTCTGGCATCGAAATCCTGGGAGGTCAGGTTGGGGTGAATCGCCAAAAATGTTTCTAAAAATAGAATGCTGGGTCTCTACAGTAATCTGTGGAAGGTATTTCAACTTTTGGGGGCTTCGAACTCCCCCTACGTCCACGTGAGTTTCAGACCCAGAATTTGCATTTTCAAGAGTACAGTGCTCCTGATCTGTATTTTGTATACAAATTTTGCTCAGATTTCGATACGAGTTGTTAGATCTTTCTATTTGAGCAAAATCTTCGAAAATTTTTGTGCGCCAAAACTCGTAACTATGTATGTGATTTTCAGGAAAAACGCCCTGGATGAAGTAGAAATTTTTCTCATGTTATGAATTTTCACCAAACAAGCAAGCGAACATTGGTTTACACTCTTGCAAAGTTTAAATTGTTATTTTCAAATATGTGCTACAGTATATCTTTGTTTGTCCATTACCGTTATTTTTTAAAACATCCTGAATATATAGCCAAATATCAAAGAAAAATGCTCCGATAGAACAAAAAAGACGAATATGTTTGGGATTTCGATCATTTAGGATGTAAAAGGAGAGGGCTAGGATAAAGCCACCTATGTATATGCCCTGAACCGCAAAATCTGTCAAAAATCAGACTTTCTCTAAGCAATGCAAAAGTTAGAGTATGTTCTGCGGACTCTGAAAAAATGTCTTAAATAATTTTCAATGCTTCACATAACAGTGTATAAACATAATCTGAAATGCTTACTTTTTGTGAATCGCTTGCAAGTTACAATGCACTGCTTTCTATCGTGACTGATAGAAAACTATTGCAATTGTATTTAAAAGTGTTTTAGTTTGTCACCATGAGCATTATAGCAAGCCAGGCGTCAATTAGTTAAGGCACACAATCGTTGCGGGCAGGCAAGTATACCTACATGTAGTCTGTTTCACGAAAAATTCGCTCAGTAGTTTACTCCATCTACCTTCTTAGAGCTACATGCGTAGGTAACTTGCTGGCTTTTTCAATCATTTTTTGGTTCAATAGTTCATTTCAATCTGTAGGCCGCAGAAAATATTTCGATTTTTGCGTTGCTTAGAGAAACGTCTGATTTTTAACAGATTATTCGATTTAAGCATAAACATAGGTAGCTTTTTCCTACTACCACATTTCACATCCTTAATAAACCGTAATCCCAAGTATATTCGTCTTTTTTTGTTCCATGATAGCATTTTTCTTTGCTAGTTCCATACTTTTAATGAGCATAATTTGCGTAAATCAGTCAGTAAACACATTCAGTAACATGCCACAATAATAATAGCAGTCCACTTACGCGGAAAACAATATACCTCTGATCACCTGCATTTTCTTTTTTAAACAAGACAACCTCACCTTATTTAAACAGATCAATTCTGTTCATCGTAAACTTTAAGCAATTACTGGGTGCGAAGAACACTTGCACAAATGTTTGTAATCCTGACGTTAAATGGAAATTTTTGTAAAAAAAATTAAGCTTCTGCTACGCTCTAAAGCGAAAGTCAATTTTTATCGTAAACTTTACACAATTGCTGGGCATCATACAGTCAAATTCGTAATCCTGACCTTACGAGCATATTTTGGAAAAAAATTTACATTTTGCAGCGCTCAGGAAGTAAAATCGATTTGTAGTGTAAAATTTACAGAATAACAATAAATAAAAAGTACAAACTTCCCTCAACTACTTTGTATAGAGAAACTGACAGTCAAATTCGTAATTCTTAGGTTACAAAAACATTTCAGAAAAAAATTAAGCCACTGAAAGGCTCTAGAACTAAAGTTAATTTACAGTGTAAATTTCATACAATCCCGAAGTGTGAAAAAAAATTCCAGTCGGATTCGTTATCATGATGTTACTCTGATATTAAGACCAATATTTATGCAACAATGAAGTCTCCACGGAGGCCTAAAGACAAATAAACAATAAATGTAAACCGCTTTACACCACTGTTGAGTTTAAACAAAGGCAACACGTTGGCGTATTACGTTTGATTCCTAGTACATTTTTTAACTTGAGATCGTGTTTGACTCATAACCGGTGAAGTTGGCAGAAAAAAAACAAGACAGGAACACGTTTAACACACCCAAGTTTTGACTTTACACCTCCAGAAAAAACTAAATATTGATGTCGATAGACGCAATTTGTTGTAACCTGTACCCCTTAGAAAGTACTTTTTTGAATTTTATTCGACCTATCCCGATTTCTCAATGGAGAAAGTGGCGAATAAAAAAGGACAAAAACGTTTTTTCACCATCCATCACATTGTAAACTTTAAAAAATCTGAACCTAACTCCCTAGTGAGTGTAAAGAAATGTGATTTATGCTAGTTTGTAGCCTTAATATAGTAGTAAGTTTGTGTGCAAACGAGCTTTTTATTCTATTTAATTTATCCTGACCTTCAACCGGAAGAAGTTAGCGGGAGAAATCTTAGACAAAACCTGTTTTTTATACCATTCGCTAGAGTTTCAAGTTTAAACTCCAGGATCTGACTCTGTGAGCCGTAATACATTTCCATTAGAAAAGTTCTTTGCGACTCATAACTGGATCGAGTTGTCGGTGGACAGGAACGAGTCGAGAACTCGACTAAAATATGTTTTTTTCATTCCCTGATTTTCACACTCTTTACACTCCCATTCAAGAACTAATGCGAAATTCAAAAACAATAAACGTCGTCTGGATAATCTTCCTCTACAAATTTGTGCCATTAAATTATGTGACTCATTTACACTGACTTGTCTACAAGCCTTGGAAAAAAGTAAAAAAATTTGCTATATAAGATAACGTTACGCCAAAAGTTTACATGTTCTTTACACATTGGGTGTTGAGTGTAAAAGACGAACGAAAAACCCCAGCAGCGGATTTTTTTATAATCTTTGTTTTTAAAAGACTGCACCTGCCAGATATATCACGTTATAGCTGCAGGGTATGCACAGGTGTTGGGGGTACCTCATTATATAATAAATAAGCACTAACGCGCTACGTTTGATTGACAAATAATTAACAGTGTTGATCAGTCCAAAATATTAAATTATCGAAATTTCATTATTTACGATGTTTTCTATTTTGCCAGATTTTTCAAAGGTCAAAAAATGGCCTTAAAAATTGTATTATAGGAAAAAATACAATTTTTTAACATTTCTGATCTAACACTATCCATTGGCATAAAAAAATTGCGAAAAAAACAAAAAAAATCAAAACTTGATTTCTGAGGAGGGGTATTTGGTTTCTCGGGGAAGGGGGTGCATACCCCCAAACAACCTCCCCCACGCCCAGGTGTACCAACAAGTTGCCCCCCCACTACTCGCCTCCAACCACAACTCGCCCCTCCACAACTCGCCCCCACACAACTCGCTCCCCACAACTCGCCCTCAAACAACTCGCCCCCCCCACCAACAACTCATCCCCACACAACTCGCTCCCCCCACAACTCGTTCTCCCAAATCTCGCCACCTACAACTCGCCTCCTCCACAACTCACCTCCGCCCCCACAACTCGCCCAAAACAACTCGCAACCCCCAAAAAAACAAAAATTGCCCCTACACAACTCGCCCCTCAACAACTCGTCCTCACACATCTGGCCACCCACGACTAGCCCCCGCAGAACTAGCCCCCCCCACAACTCGACCCCACACAGTTCGCCCTCACAATACGCAACTTGCCCCCCACCACACACGCAGCTCACCTCTTCACAACTGGCCTTTGGGACTTCATGCCGAGAATTTATGATTGCTACCTGTGCAACGACCATAGATACGCAACATGGCCAAACTGGGGGAGTGGTGGTAAGCCGATCTCAGAGGGCTTTGAGAAATGAGATTTTTTTGGGCTAAAATGAATTTAAAATTTGGTATAAGCTCGAAAATAACATTTAAAACTACGTACTTACACAGTTTCTGGGCAATTTTATTTTCATTCGTTTTGCCTCATTTTTTCGATAAATTTCCCATTTTTCTGTTTTGGGGTGCTAGACCATCCTCGCCCTAATTAGTCCTGGGACCATTTTGCATACTAATTTTATTTACACTGCTTTAAATTTGAAAACAATATGTAAACAATGTATGTAGAGTAATTAACACAAAATTTGGACTACAAAGAGCGCTAGGTAGATAGTTACGAGTGCTTTACTCACCTTACACGGTCACCGCTTTACTGCTTCGTTTATGCCTCAGCATTTACAGTATTCCATTCCTAATTATCTAGGTATTATCTTTATAATATTGGGTCAATTTTTAGTCAAAACGAAGATGTAAATGAAAGCAAAAGGCTTAATTGGCGCGTAAATTAATCACTAATGGCTGTTTACGATTTAGGCAAAGATTGGGAAATAAGAAACAGAATAATTTTATGAGAATATTATTTTTGGTAACGTTAATAATATCAAATCATAGCTCCCACTATTCATTTGAGTAAACATTTTGTAGAATCAGTTTTATTCTTGAAGCGAATGTACATGAAATACATAATATTCTACAAATCGGTATGTTTTCACAAGATTATCTCAAGTACTTCAAAAATTGTGACTCAAAGGGCAGGCTAAATGGGACACAAAAATAATTTTTTTGCATCAGGTAGGTTGACAAATAATTATAGTTCTCGAAAAGTAATTTTTTTTATTTTGTTTTTTGCACATATTAACACACATAGGTAAGTAGACCATAGGTTAACAGAATTTCAGCTGATACCGCTTTGGTTCAGATATCAGCATTTTTTAGTATATTGATTGATGCTAGATTTGATGCACAAATCGTAACAGAGGCAGAATAACTTCATTTTTATCTCCGAAATTATTCATTTTTAGAACCCTCAGATGCTCTGTCTCTATTTAAAAGAACTTATTATCGAAAAAAGTTATTGGTCCACGTGTTGCGCCGAAACATGTGGATTTTGGGTCTAAAATGTAAAACATGCAAATTTTCGTAACTTTACACTACCCTATCCAAACGAAAAATCAAAGTAATGCGAAAAAAATCTACCATTGACCTCAGCGCATAAATGTTTATAACATATCTACTATATATTTGTGAAAGTTTGTTTGTATGTCCAGGGTTGGCCCAGGCCCCATAATACTTGGTGGGCTGACGTTTTGGCCCGAACTCGGCCTACCGGCTGGGTGTGTAGTAGCGATTTTGAAATTTTATTAAACGCACCCCTTGGCCCTGGGCAGGGAAGAGAGCGGTGTTTGGCACCTGTGCTATAAGCCTCCACGATTTTGGGAGATGGCCGATTTTTTGCCATTTTTTCAAAACTTAATTATACTGTTTGTATAGGTGATACCCCGGCCAAGGGGAGCATGCCATGGCGACACTATGTACATTGTTATATGTTATAGCATTGGTCAGCACTGTGAAACATCAAAATACAGGTTTAATCAAATAATGCTATAACATTAGGCAATTTTATAGGATAGGCATGGTATGAGATACTATGTGCAACATAGATAGGCAATGCTAATAAGATAGAACGTGATATTAGATACCCTGTGCTACAGGATAGGCAATACTATAAGATAGGACGTGATATAAGATACCTCGTGCTACAAGATAGGCAATGCTATAAGATAGAACGTTATAAAAGATACTCCGTGCTACAAGATAGGCAATGCTATAAGATAGGAAGTGATATAAGATACCCCGAGCTGCAAGATAAACAATGTTATAAGATAGTATGGGATATAAGATACCCTGTGCTACGAGATAGGCAATGCTATAAGATAGGTGTGATATAGATACCCTGTCTGTGCCATAACATGCAGTGATATAAGATAGGAGATACCATCAGCAATAACATATAGAGTGATATGAGATATCACGTGATATATGACACCCTTTGCTACAACAAACAAAAAATTTTTTAGAACATCAAAAATATGGTTTGACCTTTCCAAAACATCCTAAAACATCAAAAATATGGTTTGACGAAAAAATTTTCCAAAACATCCCAAAACATCAAAAATATAGGTTTTATTAAGAAAAATTTCCAGAACATCCCAGAACATCAAAAATATGATTATGGCTAAACAATTTTCAAAACCATTCTGTAACGTCAAAAATATGGATTTGATCAAAAAAATGATTGACAAAAGACATTTTAAAAAATCTAAAAAATAAAATATGGTTTATACCCAACAATTTTTTTAGAAATACCCCGAAAACATCAAAAGTCTTGAAAAATAAAAAATACAAGAGACATATCAATTTTTATATAGCTATCAGGCCTAAGTTCAGCCCGGGCAACGCCGGGCAGCTCAACTAGTGTTAAAATAAACATAAGTCAATTTTTGACTTGTAAGAGGTCAAGGTGATTCTTACAGACATTGATTCTAATAGCTGATACGACGTAGAATGCCGAAGCAGGTGAAAATGAGTTAGATAATCTCATCACGCTAGCACAACACGGTGAGGGTAAAGTAAAATCCGGAAACGGAAACGTGAACGATTGGGTAAAAGTCGTAAAAAAAAATGTATATTGTGTGCAGCACGCTTCCCTTGGGATTTTCTCCGCCCGGGGGCCTGCGTCGTTGGCCGTAGTCACGGGGTTTCCCTCCATAAGTAAGGGCCCAAACACCCCTAACCCTGTTTCCGGCAAAATTTCTCTCACTAAAAGAGGGGGGTTAGTTGCTGGGAAACTGGCACCGTAGAACTCAGGATGTGAAGCTCACTCCCGGTCCCGTCGGGTGTTTCTCCGCCTTTTATGGAGAAAGAGAAAGGACGGAGGAGACCAGCTGACGGAACCGAAGTCACCTTCCATATGAATTTGGGGTACCCACGGGGATGTTCACTTTGAGGAGCCAACCTTGGAGGTTGACAACCCTTCCCTACGTCGGCCATGCAGTGCATCTAGGGTGTAGACTTTTACATCCCAAATCTATTTTTGTCTCTCCCTTTTCTTACACGTTATAAACATATTTTGTTAATTTCTTCGTGCAGCAACGCATGTGCTGCAGTTTGACTTAGTATGCATGTCACAATTTACTTGGAGAATGCATATAATTATCGACTAAAACATCGTTAGCGACTGAAGCGAAATAGAAACCAACGATTTAATCAACTAAAAGCTAAATTTTGTTATGCCATCCATTTTATGTATTGTGAACACTATCTATCGCATGTGCAAATCCTAGTCTTAGGTCTACGTGCTTTCCTGAGTTAACAGGCACACCTATGTCTATCTCAAACCGATCGTCTATAGTAAAAATGTCTTGTTATCAGCGTGTGCATACTCGTACATAAAATTTTTATACCTATCCACATGCATAGCACTTAATCGTGAAAAAATCTGTATTAAAATGATGCAGACTCTCATTAGCATAGGTAGTTTTAATACGAAATTTTCTTCTCTACCCTTCATAAATGTTCCGTATGATGTCTGGTGTTTTCCATTGAATTGCACTGTATATTGATTTAGGATATAAAACAAACCAAGATTGGTGAGTTGTTGCGGCGGCACTGATCGCTGACGAACTTTTCTCTAATACATTGGTGTTTCTTATCAAAGCTGAGCTAATCTATGTTTTTGGGACGCTTTGAAAAAAGCGGGGAGGGAGTGGTCGCCCCATCCTCTCCTCCCCTACCCCGTTGGCCCAAGATAATTGGCGAGATAACGAATGGATATGTAATGAGCAATGATTTTTAGTTGTCAGTGAGCATAATTTCTCAGATTATTTTATTTGTTTAATCATATAGGTACTACGTACTAGGTGTGCTAGCATGTACACTGAAATGTCTGAATACTACATTCAGCAATACGTATATCCAGCTAGGTCGCACAAGTTACATACGTGCAGACTGCAGACATACATTTTTCGATCCTTGTAAGTTGCATTGCATCAAGCATACATGGACGCGGCTTGCAAATTCTAGGTTCTAAAAATTTTCAAAGTTAAAACATGCCTAAACATTTATGATAGGGCAAAAACACAGTTTTTCTTCATTTCTCAATGAGCTTCATGCATCGGCATCGAAAATTTGCAGGAAAAACGAAAAAAATTTAGAAAAATTAATTTCTGGGGTGGGGGTCTGGCTGGCGGATTCTGATGTGGTTGCAATGTAAAATGAGGTTTGCTGACTCCAAATGAGAATTTTTCATTGAAGCAACTCCAATAAAATCCACAATTTGAAATCAGAGTCTATTTTGACACAGTTTCTTGAGTGCCAAAAAGGCATGCTTTCTTAATCATATAAATGTCTCTTTTAAATGGGTTGACTCTTTTTTTAGAAATGGGGTTAGAGTTAACTCTAATCGTATTAACTTTTTTAAATGGGCTGAACCCTAACCCTAAATCTGTTGTAATTAACTAACTCTGTCAACGCTAGCTGAGAGAAACAGAAAAATTTTAAAAAGAATGTATTCAAGTTTTTTATCTGCATTTATGCGCGAAAATTCGCTAAAATTATAATACTTAGGCATTAATTTGTTAACAAATTTCTGTCACACCAGCTTCTAATTCAGCTATAAGACTTTGCCTTAAATTACTGACGTTTGCTTATTTTAGCTTAATGAAACTTCTATCTTGTATAAGCTTTTATCCTCAAAACTGACTTTTCAGTCTTGGCCAGGATTTAGAGCTTCAGTTATTGCATCTCTATAGCTTTGTAGACATCGAATCAGACGCTATTTTTGCCTCTAAAAGAGTTGAAAAACCACCTGCCCGAATCCTTTGTATATTTATTTCTTTTGTTGTTAGCAAAAAGCTGCATATTCATTAGGAGAATTTTAAAGTATAGCTCGTGAAACCACTCCTTAACCTGCACAGAACCAGGTTAGTTGAAAATGATATGTATCAGTTGATTTAATACACGGATGGAACTGGCCTATCTCGTGATTTTATCACGATACTGTTAAGATACGTATCACGAAGCATATCAGTCTTTTAGCGTATGGCTCACCAAAAGCTTTATCATGACATACTATGTAAATCACAAACTCATGATACAATAGTGTCACGAGCTCCTGATACCGTTTTAGCATACGGGCCCAGGTGATTTTTTTAAGGTAGATCCTGATTTGTACTTATTTTCAGTCATAATTTTGCCTTATTTTGTCACCATTTTGTGACCGTGGCAGCACCAAAACTCTGCGGGGGGGGGGGGGGTGCAAGATTTTTCAAAGGTCAAAAGATAGCCCTTAAAATGGTGGTATGACGAAAAAACACCATTTTTCAACGTTTCTCATCGAGCAGTATCCATTGGCAACAAGAAATTGCGAAAAAACGAGAAAAATTTTCAAAAATTGAATTCTGGGGGTTGCATACCCCCAATCCCCACGCCCAGGTGTTCATGTACCTATTTCTGACATTGTAGTCAATGTTTGCAGCTCATTATATTTTTCGAACCGTCTTGAGAATTTGTCGCTTTTCTTTGGTGATTCGAATTAAGTATGTTGCGCAATTGATGCTTTTTCTGGTAATGTGTTTGATTAATCTGGTAAGTAATATGCTAGTGCAAAGGTTAAATCATATGAAAATCGTCGTTCATATTTTTCAGTAAAAGTGTCCTTGCTATTAATTGCGAATCGATTTGTGCATATTAACTTCGCATGGGAAATAGCTTTATGTCAACATGGATCATCGGCGTGATGATATTGATTTATATAAAGCACGTTAGTCAATATTTATAGATTTTTATTAATTCGCTTGTTTTGATTTTATTTTAAAATATTTCACAATATTGTCCTGCGTACGTCACTGTCTCCTTGAGCAGCAATGTATTTCGACTGATAAAATAATCAAAATTGCGCGACGTTTTTATTAATCTCTGACCATTTTGCATTATCCAATTTTCAAAAAGCCATTTCAGAATAGAAGCTTCTATTAATCGGTACTTCAGTTCAGACTTAATAAATATGTAGCGCTGAGTGCCGAAAATGTGAAAAACTTCAACTTAACGTGACGTATAGGTGCGCACACTGTTTAACGTTTTAAAAAATAATCTGACCGCTATGGTAATCGTTAACTGCCAATGCGTATTCAAGGCCTGAATTAAGCAGGATTTGGGTCCTGAAATTTTCATAATCAAAACAAGAGATTTTAGGAAAAAAACATTCGATATGAGCACAAAAAAAATTTTTTGCTCATTATCAAGTGCTATCGACTGGCATCGAAAGTCGTGAGAGAAAAATTTTTCAATAATAGAATTCTGATGATTTTGCGATAAGTATGTCGCTCTCATAGAGACTGAACTCCCGAAATTCGTATTTTTCGCTCCCTTCAAATTGATTTAATTTCTCACAGTACTCCGCTTCACCCGATACATCGGCGCTAATGAAAGCTCGTGTGTTCGACGCAGCTCATGAGCTTGATTCATACTTGGCCACAGAAGAACCATGCTATTTCAAAGCTGGATATGGTTTTCACACGTCTGATCCAATCTATATTACGAGGGAAGTGAAGTGCATCCAAGAATGCGTAATGTTGTGTCGACATACTAAACTCTGCTTGTCCGGAAATTTCATCGAAGAAACGAACAGGCATGCCATCTGCCTCTTGCATTCGAGCAACGCCATAGACGTCGATTCACTTCAACAAATATCTGCTATAAATTCAGTCTATTTCTTCGTTAGGTGCAGTCGCAGTAAGTGCGTACGGCTCAGACGCGCAGGGAGCATAGGTGGGCAGCACGAAAATTCCGGGTGGGGGTTTTTCGAAGGTTAAGAAATGGTCTTAAAAATGGTGGTATGCGCACCTGGGTGTGGAGGATTTGGGGATGTGTGGGTATGCACCCCCGAGAAACCAAAATACCCCCCAGAATTCAATTTTCGAAACTTTTTTCGCAATTTTTTGATGCCAATGGATAGTGCTCGATGAGAAACGTTGAAATATGGTGTTTTTCTCGCCATACTACCATTTTTAAGGCAATTTTTGACCTTTGAAAAATCTTGCATCCCCCTTAGAATTTTCTTGCTGCCCACGTATGATGGTATGGCGAAAAGACTGCATTTTTAAACATTTCCTCATCGAGCCCTTTCTATTGGCACCAAAATATTGCGAAAAAAACGAGAAAAAATTTAAAAATTGAATTCTGAGGGTATTTTGATTTCTGGTGAGGGAGTATTCGGCCTTCTGGGGTATGCATACCCCCAGTCACTCACGCCCACGTGTTGCACGGAGGGGTTTGGGGTCTGTTCGGATGTGAAAATTTTACAATTTTCAGGTAAGAAAAAGGCGAAAAGAAGACCGAAAATAGATGGAATGAAGAACTTTTTCGAGAATGATAAAATATAATCATGAAGTGAGAATTGACTTAGTTGTTACGCTTTTTCAGCATTTATACTCGTTTTGTTTTTTTCGGGGCCGTTTTGTGTCAGAAAGACCTTCTGCCCGAGTCCGCTTGGACTGATCATGCTTTACGTCTATAATCCTCACTCCACAGATAGAAAAAACGCTAAATTTTACTAAAAAATAAGACAACAGTTAGGGATAAGAAGAGAGAAAAACTTTTTTCCGCGAGTGCTAAAAATTGACAAAAAATATGGCACTCTTGACACTGCGCTTTTACATGAATTTCCGAAACCATTTCAACCGATGAAACCTCTCGACCCCTCTGATCGACTATGTATAAGCATTTATGATATGAATTATTGTGGTCGTCGGAGGTTCGACTTATCGTTTTATTCGATTGATATTCAGAAGCCGACGTCGCAGCCTTCGCAGCATGCTACGTCTAAAAATAGTTTATTTTAGGGTGAAATATGAAGGTCAGGGCCGCATACGCGGTATGTGCGACTGGATAATGCCACCATACGTGGGCATGTGGGGGTATGCAAGAAGTTCGAATAAAATACTCCAATAAAACAAAAAACCCCTAGAATTCAATTTTTGAATTTTTTTGTTTTTTTTCTCGCAATTCTTCTGATGACAATGGATAGTGCTCGATGAGATACGTTGAAAAACGGTGTTTTTCCGCCATACATCCATTTTTGAGACCATTTTTTGACCTTTAGAAAATGTTGCACTCCCCATCTTCAGAATTTCGGTGCTGCCCACCTATGAACGCCACACCCACACTTGGTCGTCCTCCAGTCCTCCTAATCTCAGAAATATTTGATCCCTCAATTTTTGACTAAAATTTGCATTCTTGGCCATTTTTATGTGTGCTTTTTGCCCTATTCTATGTGCTTTTTTGCCTTTGTTGGCCAAATTATGGAGGTCATTTGCCGCCCGCCATAGTCCATAAAAATTATCGACTACCCACACTAAAAATTTTGAGCTCTTATGGTCGCTAAAGTTACAGGATACTATTTAGGAAGAGCTTTTCATTTTTCCGCAATTTCTTGATCTGAATCAATATATTTTCAAAAGAAGATGTTGAATAAAGGAGGCTTTGTCCGTTTGCATGGATATTTTTAATCTATACGGTCAATGAAAAATTTTGATACCTCGGAATGAGAGCTTCGCTCAGGTGGACCACCAAATAAATGCTTGATAATTACGTTTAATTAGGAGGACCCCAATAAGTAGGTATTTTCAAGAATGACTCTTAATTTTTATAAGAATTTAACTTACAAGAAGCGTACTTGCTGAATGCTGATTAATGTGAAATGAATCAGATTTATTCCTAATTAGAATGTTGTCGCACTATATTATCTTTTTGCTCGTTTTAACGACGGCCTGATCTGATTTCAGTGTTCTAAAACGATTTTCATTATTTTATTCAAGTTGAGAGCACCGCTTAATTTCGGCATAAGCCACTTTCAATTAATATAAATAGCATTATATTAATTCATTTTCCCTCGCAACAGAATTTGGGGGCACGGTAACAGTATAGCATGTGACCCTAAGGTAGCAAAAAGAGGGTTTGAGAAAACGGAGATAGAGCAGGGGATCAAACTGACGGCCTTCCGTGCCCCAGCTCCAGTATATAAGTCGCTACTTCGAGAGCTAGTTGCTGCTGGCTGAGAGCTCAGTAGAGCATAGAAAAAACACGATCATATAAAATGTAAATTTCGGCTAATTTTGATTGCGCCTAGATTAGGGATTGCCGGGCAGTTGCTAGCTGATGCTATAACAAACAGGCGATGTTAAGAAAGCGTGCATAGAATATGCCTAATTAGGAGTTTTAGTAGATTGTGTCGATTGCGATGCTTTTTGTGCAGAATGTGACATTCTTGTGCAGTGTGTGCAGAATATTGCACAAAATGCAAGGATTTTGTGCCGCTTGTATAACGTTTTGTTCAAACGTGAGACTGTTGTGCGAAATGGGAATTTCTTGGCAATGTGTGCAGCATATTGTTCAAAATGTTAGATTTATGCGCAAAACGTCACAATTTTGATTAGTTTGTGCAGAATTTTGCGCGAAATGTGGGGTGCACAACTTGGAATGTCAGATTTTTGTGCAAAATGTGAGGTGCACGATTTCGAACGTGTGATTTATGTGCTAAAGGTGTGAGGATACTGTAAATTGTGATTTTTAGCTTTAAAACGGTTGTACACTGATTTGTAAAAAAGCATTATATCAATATAAATTTTTCTCTCAAATATGTCACAGAAGTATGTGGCATAAAATAAATATGGAGGACTGAGAGCTGAACGTTTGAACATGAATTATTGGATGAACAAATCAATGATGATGAGAGTGAAAGAGAAATTGAACATAAAAGAATAAATAAGTTTCGGCGTCATTTCATCGATTTCTCGCTTAAAGATATGCCTAATATTCCTAGACACAGTGAATAACTCAACAAGTGAATGATTTATTTTGGGAGGTTTATGGAAAAATTATGTGAAACTCATGATGGATTTTTGAATTTAATGAGCGCATAACAGCTGCAATCTTATAGAAAAACTGACAAAACAGCAAATTTTCAAGAGGACAATTAAAATATGGGGAAAAGAAGTAAGTGATATCGCTTGGTCAACGAGAAAATACTTTTTAGGAAGTTTTAATAAAAACCTTGCCACAGTTTTGGAGCGTATACTGGAAGAAAACAATCAGCTCCTCAAAATGCGAACTCCATGAAAAGCATATAGTAGATTTTACTTCTTTGACTCAAATTAAAGCTATATTTTTAAACCTTTTTTGGCATTTCGTTGTGATTGTTCAAGAGCAAGTTCAAGCAGAATTTGGCGAGTTGGATCGTTATGCAATACAATTAATTAAACTCAGATTTAATTGGTTCGCCAATCCCCCTCCTGAATTTAAATCGGTCTTTTTAAGGGCCCAATTAGCGCTGGGTAACCATCAATTAAACACATGAAAGGATTATGGTACACAAATGACGTCATTCGTTTGCTCAATAACAAGTGCAAGAATTTTGTCTGTATTGCGCAGGCGATCACGGCGATCGGAAAGCCTCTAGTTTCATCCCTGGCTCTACTCCTTTTTTCAAACCTTTTATTGCTACCTAGGATCGCAGCGTATATAACTCACGGTACGTATACTAAAAAAATTATGAGTAAAGTAAGTCACACCAGCTCTACAATTTGTAAATTCCGAAAATCTCACTAACCTGACTGGAAAAAATTTTGAAAATTCCGTTGGAAATGAATAATCAAGCATTTAGTTGAGTATGAAAGAAATGACCAAAAATAGAGGAAATGTTGATTTCAGAGGGAGCTATATATTTTTTGATAGGAAAAACGCTAAAATTCTATTGATCCTTAAAGTCGTCCTTAATAGAACCGAAAATTATTACGCATGTTGTCAACAATCTACCAACGCCGTCCCAATGCGGCCTGGCTGCATTTAATACCGAAGCGGATCCTGATGCTAGGATCCATTGGGACCGCCGGAGGCGTATTGTGGGTGGTTTCCCGACTCGGTTTTATTCCCAACCGTGGCACGGATGGGTGCTGGAGAATGGAAAACTCGTTTGTGGGGCCAGCCTGATTGCCACTGGTTCAAAGGAAAGCTCAACTATTTGGGCTATCAGCGCCGCTCATTGCTTTTACGGCAAGCTGCGTGGCTTTATGAAGTATAAACAGCTGCATTTAATCAGTGGATGACTTTCACAAATAGATTTTTAGTGAAAGCGTCAAAAATTAACAATCATATTTGTTAGTTATGTAGCGTGTGCGTCTCGGAGCAATCGTTGCCTGCACTTGTAGGTGGGCGAGCGAATGGGTTGGACGGGTTAGGGAAGGTTGACCCTTCAAGAATTCAAAACATTTGACAGATTTTGGTAGCTCAAAATTTTTTTGGATTTTTCACTTTTGCCCCACCGGTCAGTCTCCCTCAAATTCGGTCGCTAATCATTCAGATGATTTAAATTGTATCCGCGCTCAAAGCTTAAAATTCATATTCGTGCAATTGAAATTGATCACATTTTTGAAGAATAATTAGAAATTTCAATTCGAAAAACTTTCTCAAAAATATCCGCTCTGACTCGCGTCTCGCGCATGCATCACATACATAATGTAAGCCTCTGCTTGCCTTTGCGCTTCAATTTTACAGTAGCCATGGATACATGCAGAATCTATTCCTAGTGTACAATCTTCAAATTAAATATATTTTGTCGTGGCACTTTGTCCTTTCTCATTGATTCTAACTTTAAAATAGTTAGAGTTAAAAGATACACTTGTTGATTAGAAACTCGGGATTTATAAGCAAAGCTATCAAAATCTGCAATTTTTTTTAATAATCAGC